>QNTS01004701.1:53176-75161 GCA_003317085.1 Hucho hucho
TATGTTCTATCACCTGTAGTCTAATGTTAGACTATTTTCTATCACCTGTAGTCTAATGTTAGACTGTGTTCTATCACCTGTAGTCTAATGTTAGACTATGTTCTATCACCCTGTAGTCTAATGTTAGAATAGGTTCTATCACCTGTAGTCTAATGTTAGAATATGTTCTGTCACCCTGTAGTCTAATGTTAGACTATGTTCTATCACCTTTAGTCTAATGTTAGACTATGTTCTATCACCCTGTAGTCTAATGTTAGAATATGTTCTATCACCTGTAGTCTAATGTTAGACTATGTTCTATCACCCTGTAGTCTAATGTTAGGATATGGTCTATCACCTGTAGTCTAATGTTAGAATATGTTCTATCACCTTTAGTCTAATGTTAGAATATGTTCTACCACCCTGTAGTCTAATGTTAGAATATGTTTGTGTCAAATTGGCAGATATTCTGATCTTCTAAATAGCTTTACTAATTTTGTGGGAATATTGCCAAGGTTGATTTTGTTTATAAATGGAGTGGTACATAACGTTACTATTTACGTCAGGTTATTAACAAACTAAATATGTAATTACATAACACTTACATCACGCGGAATGTTTCCCGATGATGTTAGGGGGCCAGAGTGTTTGGGAACCACTTCACTAAATCATATGCAGTAGCATGATTTTCCGTACAGGCTATGCACTATAAACATTCCTAATGAATATAAATTCAATTATTCATCATCAATTTTGTATAGTACTCAGGGAAACGATAGGCAGCTACATTGATTATTCTCAGTGGTTTGAGTGGTTCCATTCATCTGTAGGGCTGTGGTGGAGAAGCATCGGCCGAGGAAAATGTGTTTTTGTCCAGTCTACCGCGCACCTGGCAGGCTACACACCAGGAAACATTAGGTTTTGTTGGATAAATGGGCCAAAGGCTGCTGCGACCCATGTGTGTTGGCTTTGACTGGGCTATTGTAGACAAGTACTGTGGAAAGACGTTGGTGGGAGACCTGGACTGTCTGGGTATTGAGGGAAGCCAGTGTTGTGTGTGCGCGTCCATGTGTGCGTCGGAATGTGATTTGTTTGTCAATTTGTTTGTCAGCAAGGAAATGTTCCAACAATCAGCAGTTTGTTTGTACAGATGAGTATTGTTTGATCACAACTCAGTGAAAGTGCCCAGAATTAGATCATGACACCACAGCATGTCTGAATTATCTGTCCATTCTTACTAACATATTGGACAACGTTCAAAGTGAGAGAGCGGAGGAAACAGGGCCATAGTTCTCATTTACCAGGAAACAGAACTCTGAGCGGCAGGACCTTCGGCTATGTTATTCAATATAATCAATAAAAGATTGAAACAAGATTAGGAGAAGAGATTTAAAAGGGAAACAAAGTCAACATCACAATAACATGTTTCCCACACTAGCATTTCATTAATCATGTGACCCATCAGCCCACTAGTTTTACTCAGACATACTCCAAATGCATGAACACCAGAGTCAAATGCATGAACCCCAGAGTCAAATGCATGAACCCCAGAGTCAAATGCATGAACCCCAGAGTCAAATGCATGAACCCCAGAGTCAAATGCATGAACCCCTGAGTCAAATGCATGAACCCTGAGTCAAATGCATGAACCCCTGAGTCAAATAGCAAAGAACCCCTGAGTCAAATGGCAAAGAACCCCTGAGTCAAATGGCAAAGATCCCCTGAGTCAAATGGCAAAGAACCCTTGAGTCAAATTTCAAAGAACCCCTGAGTCAAATGGCAAACCCTGCTACTACAGCACCATGGTGTGTGCTTGTTCACATGTGTGCATATGTGTGTGTGTGTATAGCATCATCTTCTGAGTTTGGCCCTGTCTGTTGGTACTTCAAGCGGACTGTTACATATGACCCCCACCTCCCCCATCACACATACACACACAAACACAAAGAGATCCCTCTCTAAGGCTTCAAGCCTCGGATCACTAAAAGAAAATCTCCCTCTGAAATCTCCTGGATCTGATTTTCTCAGCTCGTTAAGGCATTAAATCCTGATGTGGTATTGGTTACGGGTTCTCTTGGGCTATCATGACAGTCATATAAAGGGAACAGAGCAAATGTTCAGAGCGTGGAAGGGGAATATTAACCAGGGTACAGTGGATGATGACAGTCTCTGGAAAACACCTTTCTGTCTTAAACTCCTACATGTTTGCGTAAATTAGTTTGAAAGCCATTGTGCATTGTATTATTCACTGATGGTGTGTATGCATGTGTATGTGTGTGTGCGTGAGTATCCGTGTGTGTGCGTTAGTGTCTGTGTATGTGTGTGTGTGTGTGTGTGTGTGTGCGTGAGTGAATGTACGTGTGTAAACCACTATAAATATTTGACACTGTTACTTGTTGACTTAAAGCACACAAGGCCTTGTGGTCCATCACCAAACTTACTCTAATCAGTTTTGTGATTGGTCTAAACCATCAACACTGGACTGTTGTGTCCTCGGTCCAAAGGGAGCTAGCTCGTTCTCTCTCACACATCTGGGCTCCATAACTTTGGGCTTCCTTGCATGTGGTAGTGTTTTAAAGACCTCTGTCTTGAAGCAGTGAGCAAAGGCAGCCAGGTCTTTCTCACTCTTCCACTGCCAGCCGTTCAGCAAAGGTGGTCTCTCTCTCTCTCTCTCTGCTTGTGCGCCGGCCTGCAGCAGTGGAGCGGCAAGGTCTGTCTTTGTAAAGCCCCTCTATAACAAGAACAGCAGATTTCCCAGGAGGCATTTCACATGATTAATGTACACCTAGTAGAACTGGGGAGCTGTGTATCATGCCATTGTGACGTGCTTGGCCACCTCTATAAAATACCTCATAAACTGACCTGTTAAGATCTATCCACTCCGTTCTCCTGCTCTGATCTAAGGGCCCAGATAAACTGCCCATTGATAACAGGGTGAGGTGGGGCATCCAGCTCCAGCTCCGGTCCTAAATCAAGCTGCTTCCTGGAACCTACCGTACTGTACCGCTGGGCTCTAGCAGCTATTTCGCTATCCGGCACACAAAGTGCTCCATTTGAGGAGGCAGAAAGAGAACATGCAAGATGCAGCATCAGTAATTTGAATGCACTGAAGGCCCCTCCAATTCAAACAAACATTTGGCAGAATACAGCGCAATTACATAAAGAGTAATTTTATCTTGTGAATAGGGCGAGTGGTTCCATGCCAGTGGCGGCTGGTCCCACTTTAAATCAGAGGATGGGATTATTGTAATGGCTGGAACAGAATTAAACACACCAAACACATTGTTTTCATGTGTCTCATACCGTTCCACTCATACCATTCCCTCCCCTAACCAGCCTCCTCTGGTCCATGCGTCTGTGTGCATGTGATAGACAGACAGACAGGCAGGCAGGCAGACAGACAGATAGATACAGTATATTACAGACAGACAGACAGACAGACAGACAGACAGATACAGTATATTATATATACAGTGGGGCAAAAAAGTATTTAGTCAGCCACCAATTGTGCAAGTTCTCCAACTTAAAAAGATGAGAGAGGCCTGTAATTTTCATCATAGGTACACTTCAACTATGACAGACGAAATGAGAAAAAGAATTCCAGAAAATCACATTGTAGGATTTTTAATTTATTTATTTGCAAATTATGGTGGAAAATAAGTATTTGGTCAATAACAAAAGTTTATCTCAATACTTTGTTATATGCCCTTTGTTGGCAATGACAGAGGTCAAACGTTTTCTGTAAGTCTTCACAAGGTTTTCACACACTGTTGCTGGTATTTTGGCCCATTCCTCCATGCAGATCTCCTCTAGAGCAGTGATGTTTTGGGGCTGTCGCTCGGCAACACGGACTTTCAACTCCCTCCAAAGATTTTCTATGGGGTTGAGATCTGGAGACTGGCTAGGCCACTCCAGGACCTTGAAATGCTTCTTACGAAGCCACTCCTTCGTTGCCCGGGCGGTGTGTTTGGGATCATTGTCATGCTGAAAGACCCAGCCACGTTTCATCTTCAATGCCCTTGCTGATGGAAGGAGGTTTTCACTCAAAATCTCACGATACATGGCCCCATTCATTCTTTCCTTTACACGGATCAGTCGTCCTGGTCCCTTTGCAGAAAAACAGCCCCAAAGCATGATGTTTCCACCCCCATGCTTCACAGTAGGTATGGTGTTCTTTGGATGCAACTCAGCATTCTTTGTCCTCCAAACACGATGAGTTGAGTTTTTAAATGATCACAAGAACGGTGAGCAAAAATCCCAGAACCACACGGGGGGACCTAGTGAATGACCTGCAGAGAGCTGGGACCAAAGTAACAAAGCCTACCATCAGTAACACACTACGCCGCCAGGGACTCAAATCCTGCAGTGCCAGACGTGTCCCCCTGCTTAAGCCAGTACATGTTCAGGCCCGTCTGAAGTTTGCTAGAGAGCATTTGGATGATCCAGATGAGGATTGGGAGAATGTCATATGGTCAGATGAAACCAAAATAGAACTTTTTGGTAAAAACTCAACTCGTCGTGTTTGGAGGACAAAGAATGCTGAGTTGCATCCAAAGAACACCATACCTACTGTGAAGCATGGGGGTGGAAACATCATGCTTTGGGGCTGTTTTTCTGCAAAGGGACCAGGACGACTGATCCGTGTAAAGGAAAGAATGAATGGGGCCATGTATCGTGAGATTTTGAGTGAAAACCTCCTTCCATCAGCAAGGGCATTGAAGATGAAACGTGGCTGGGTCTTTCAGCATGACAATGATCCCAAACACACCGCCCGGGCAACGAAGGAGTGGCTTCGTAAGAAGCATTTCAAGGTCCTGGAGTGGCCTAGCCAGTCTCCAGATCTCAACCCCATAGAAAATCTTTGGAGGGAGTTGAAAGTCCGTGTTGCCCAGCGACAGCCCCAAAACATCACTGCTCTAGAGGAGATCTGCATGGAGGAATGGGCCAAAATACCAGCAACAGTGTGTGAAAACCTTGTGAAGACTTACAGAAAACGTTTGACCTCTGTCATTGCCAACAAAGGGTATATAACAAAGTATTGAGATAAACTTTTGTTATTGACCAAATACTTATTTTCCACCATAATTTGCAAATAAATAAATTAAAAATCCTACAATGTGATTTTCTGGATTTCTTTTTCTCATTTCGTCTGTCATAGTTGAAGTGTACCTATGATGAAAATTACAGGCCTCTCTCATCTTTTTAAGTTGGAGAACTTGCACAATTGGTGGCTGACTAAATACTTTTTTGCCCCACTGTATNTATATTATAGATAGATATATTATAGATAGATATAATGTACGTAGATCGATAGATAGATAGATAGACAGATAGATAGATAGATAATGACTGGGAGAAGGTGAAGACATTTTGTCTGTTGTTTAATTGTTTACATCCATCATCCTTCATCCATCATCCATGTACAGTATTTCCAGGATTAACACTGCCACCACAGCTGACATCCAATCAGCACCAGTATCAGTTAGCAAGGCTGTGTGTGTTTACTGTGGCATAGCCTATGTGATTTGGAAAACATTTTGATCACAGTGAGCTCACTCAATCATTTAATCTGTGTTCCATTCATGTATCATATGCATGTGTGTTGTAAAGAAAACAAATAATTGCTTCACCATCACACCTTCTAGCATTCAGAGTGTGCTGAACAAAGACCTCTTAGGAAAATGAGCAGTTCTATATGAAGTTCATTACAGTGTAAAAACAAAAATCTCCCACCAGTGCCTAATAAATTCTGCTGAAGGTGAAACAGTTTCCACGTCCAAAGTGGTAAAGAGTTGATGCCAGGAGTAGTGAAGAGAAGGTCCAGTTCATTAGTGAGCAGGGCAACATGCTGGGTGGACTGGCACAGAGAGCTGGACGCGTGACTGAAGGGTCGTAGGTTGAAGCCCAAGGCTTTGTAAACCAGCTACTACATTATGCCAAATGTTTTACATGACATTATAGTGAAAGAGAGAGAGAGAGACAGAGAGAGAGAGAGAGAGAGAGAGAGAGAGAGAGAGAGAGAGAGAGAGAGAGAGAGAGAGAGAGAGAGAGAGAGAGAGAGAGAGAGAGAGAGAGAGAGAGAGAGAGAGAGAGAGAGAGAGAGAGAGAGAGAGAGAGAGAGAGAGAAAGAGAGAAAGAGAGAGAGAGACCAATTAATGGTAAAGGATAGGGTTAATAGTGTTGAGATGACAATGTAGTAAATAAAGTTATTCAGTCGTAGAGGGATGTGACATCAGAGCTGGACAGAGGCTGCCTGCCACACTCCAACCCAACCCAAAGCACTGGTGATAACACTACCAGTAAAAAAGGTGGGAAAACGGGAAGTAGGGAAACTGAACTTTTTCCAGCAGGGAGGCTGACAATTTCATCAGAATCTTTTATTCTCTTGTCTCAAATGCATGGCAGATAATAGATTCAATTTGGCAAGAGAGGAGAAACACTGTGTGCATATCAATTGATACTGTAGCTACAAAAGTATACCTTTTACAGACTGCAGCAGCAGGGACTGAGGCATTGTGACTTCCCAAGCTGAGCCAACGTGCTGGAGTGACTGGAATGTGGGGGTTGTTTTAGGATCTGTGGTGAAGCACACATTTTCAGACAACCTGAGACATGCCCACAGCACCCTTTCTGCCTGTAATCACCGGTGGAATGGATCAAACACTGTGTCAGCATAAAGTAAAGAGAATACAAATCCAAAGGATTTACTGAATTATAGTGAACTGTTTAAACAGAATCAGTACCCTGTCTTAACTGATCTCCAAGTCTCTTTCATACCCAGGTACCCACAGTTGAAGAAGAGATTCTTGAATCTGCTTACAGGGCATTCTGAGCATACCATACCCCCACAAATATTTCAACCAAAGCGAACTGTAATAAACAAATGCAATACAAATAAAGAAAAGGGGAACTAGAAGCCTGTCTTATGAATGTGTTTCCTCAGTATGCCTTTACAACCGTTAGCTCTGAGGATGTTATTTCTCCTCTCTCCTTTGTTACTTTACCCCATCCTCATTCTTCCCTCCCTCCATTCCATTCTTGGCACAATAAAAGTCTGTTCACCATCCTGCCAGAGGCAGAGTTGTTTGGAGACCCAACTTTAACATTCCACCACAAATGATATGGTGTCAGTGAGGAAAAGCCGAACTTTTAAAACCAAAGTGTGTGTGTTTCTGTTTCAGAGGCTCTTGTGGGGCACTCAGTTCTGTCGCTGAGTCATTTCACTGTTGTCAGTTGGGGTTTCTCTCCTCTTGTCTTCTACAGCATAAAATGTTATCTGTTCTTCCCTTCTGTCTCTGCTGTCTCCATTATAATGAGAGAGAGAAGAGATGCTGCTTGATAAGTATTGTTGCAGGGAAGACCTGAAGTCCGAATGCAACCCAAAGGGGAATGTGCCGTAACTAGAGAGCAATGGCGAATCTTTATATGTTCCACATGAGGTGTAACC
Organism: Hucho hucho; assembly: GCA_003317085.1. Lineage (NCBI taxonomy): Eukaryota > Metazoa > Chordata > Actinopteri > Salmoniformes > Salmonidae > Hucho > Hucho hucho. The sequence goes on from QNTS01004701.1 coordinate 60,603, forward strand.
ATACTGCATACATATCATGTCTTGACATGTATGAAATAGTCTATCATGTTGCAATGTGTACACTGTTAAAAACACAACATGTTGATTCAATATACAGTTGTTAGGCAACCAGCTGCTGTAGGATTGTGAGTTTGCTCGACAAAAGTTTCACACACAAACGTTTTGTTGTTGAGCTATATTCACAATACTAAAGCAGCTGATTGCTTTATATTTATAGGTTGAATCAACTTTCTTTTTGTGTGTGTGTAACAATACAGTAATCACCCATTAGAGCAAACCACTGTTTGCATTGTGGAGAGACCACACCAGTCTGTTAAACTGTAACAATACAGTAATATACCCATACAGATCATTATTCTCCTATCACCCATTAGAGCAAACCACTGTTTGCATTGTGGAGAGACCACACCAGTCTATTAAACTGTAACAGATATTGTGGACCAGTGGTTCCTAAACTTTTTATAGTCCTGTACCACTTCAAACATTCAACCTCCAGCTGCGTACCCCCTCTAGCACCAGGGTCAGCGCACTCTCAAATGTTGTTTTGCCATCATTGTAAGCCTGCCACACACACACTATACAATACATTTATTAAACATAAGAATGAGAGTTTTTGTCACAACCCAGCTCATGGGAAGTGACAAAGAGCTCTTATAGGACCAGAGCACAAATAATAATATAATAATGATCAATAATGTTGCTCTTTATTTAACCATCTTACATATAAAACTTTATTTGTTCATAGAAAATTGTGAATAACTCCCCACAGGTTAATGAGAAGGGTGTGCTTGAAAGGATGCACATAACTCTGCAATGTTGGGTTGTATTGGAGAAAGTCTCAGTCTTAAATAATTTTCCACACATATTCTGTGCCTGTATTTAGTTTTCATGCTAGTGAGGGCCGAGAATCCACTCTCACATAAGTGCGTGGTTGCAAAGGGCATCAGTGTCTTAACAGCGCTATTTGCCAAGGCAAGAAACTCTGAGCGTAATCCAGAAATCTGGCAGTGGCTTCTGATTCAATTACATTTTCACAGAACTGCTTGTTGCAATTTTGATGAGGCTCTCTTGTTCAGATATCGGTAAGTGGACTGGAGGCAGGGCATGAAAGGGATAACGAATCCAGTTGTTTGTGTTGTCTGTTTCGGGAAAGTACCTGCGTAATTGCGCACCTAGCTCACTCATGTGCTTCCCTATATCACGTTTGACATTGTCTGTAAGCTTGAGTTCATTTGCACACAAAAAATCATACAATGATGGAAAGACCTGTGTGTTGTCCTTGTTAATGCAGACAGAGAAGAGCTTCAACTTCTTAATCATAGCCTCAATTTTGTCCCGCACATTGAATATAGTTGCGGAGAGTCCCTGTAATCCTAGATTCAGATCATTCAGGCGAGAAACACATCACCCAGATAAGCCAGTTGTGTGAGAAACTCATCATCATGCAAGTGGTCAGACAAGTAAAAATTATGGTCAGTAAAGAAAACTTTAAGCTCGTCTCTCAATTCAAAAAAACGTGTCAATACTTTGCACCTTGATAACCAGCACACTTCTGTATGTTGTAAAAGCGTTACATGGTCGCTGCCCATATCATTGCATAATGCAAAATATACACGAGAGTTCAAGGGCCTTGCTTTAACAAAGTTAGCCATTTTCACTGTAGTGCCCAAAACGTCTTTCAAGCTGCCAGGAATTTCTTGGCAGCAAGAGCCTCTCGGTGGATGCTGCAGTGTACCCAAGTGGCATCGGGAGCAACTGCTTGCACGCGTGTTACCACTCCACTGTGTCTCCTTGTCATGGCTATCAGTACAGATACCAACACATCTTGACCTCCAAAGTCCATTTGATGTCACAAAGCTGTCCAGTACTTTACACATATCCTCTCATGTTGTCCTGGTGTCCCCATAAACGTGACAGACATATACCAGGAGCTGTGCCAGGCCCTCCACATCTGTTGACTCATCCAGCTGTAATGCATATAATTCACTGGCTTGTATGCGAAACAGTAATTGTTTCAAAACATCTCCTGCCATGTCACTGATGCATCGTGAAACAGTGTTGTTTGATGAAGGCATTGTCTGTGTAGTTTTTTTGGTCTTTCCCCCAGCATTGTCCCAGCCATATCCGCGGCAGCAGGAAGAATTAAGTCCTCCACAATAGTATGGGGCTTGCCTGTCCTAGCCACTCGGTGGCTCACCATATAAGACGCTTCTAGACCCTTCTTATTAACGGTATCTGTTTCTTTTATACATGTCTTACTACTCGAAAGTCGGCTTTATTCTTGCTCAAAAAACTCCTGTGGCTTATTTTTCAAATTGTCATGTTTCGTTTCTAAATGTCTGCACAAGAGTGAAGGTTTCCCACGACAGAGTAACGTTAATGTGATTGGATGTTCATTATTTGACTAGGCTACCTGTATTTGACATTGTGTTGTTATTTTGCTTGAACACTAGATGGTTTCATTTTATTTTTGGCAGTGAAACGAGTCTACTCAGGCGAGAAAAAAAACTCACCCTAATGTATAGCCCAGTTGGAAAATGTAAATGTACTTTTGAAAATGTAAAAAAATATATATATAGATAAATATATATATATTTTTTAAATGTGAATCACATTTTTATTTGGTGTACCCCCGACAGCATTGGGCGTACCCCAGTTTGGGAATACTTGCTGTGGACTATTGAAATAGTCAGACTCTCCACAGGACTCACAGAGGGGGATGGTTTACAGTGATCTAGTTTACAGTGATCTGGTTTACAGTGATCTAGTTTACAGTGAGGGCGATGGAATGCATTTAGCGGTTGATCCACTTCTGTTCTGTAAATGGCACTGTGTGCTCTTTTTGAAGGATGGATCCCAGTCTTTTCAGGGCTATGGGATACGGGGGGTCGGGGTGGTCTCCCGGGCATTGGGATGACAACCCAACTCGGGATGAGGAGGGCTTTTAGCGGGTGGAATAGGGGGGACTTTTTAGTGGAACGTTTACAAACAGTGATCTAGTTTAAAGTGATCTGGTTTACAGTGATTTGGTTTACAGTGATCTGGTTTACAGCGATCTAGTTTACAGGGATCTGGTTTACAGTGATCTAGTTTAAAGTGATTTGGTTTACAGTGATCTGGTTTACAGTGATCTAGTTGACAGGGATCTAGTTTACTGTGATCTGGTTTACAGTGATCTGGTTTACAGTGATCTAGTTTACAGTGATCTGGTTTACAGTGATCTAGTTTACAGTGATCTTTTATTTTAATTTTTTTATTTCACCTTTATTTAACCAGGTAGGCAAGTTGAGAACAAGTTCTCATTTACAACTGCGACCTGGCCAAGATAAAGCAAAGCAGTTCGACACATACAACAACACAGAGTTACACATGGAGTAAAACAAACATACAGTGAATAATACAGTAGAAAAAAACTAATCTATATACAAAGAGTGCAAATGAGGTAGGATAAAGAAGGTTGGCAATAAATAGGCCATGGTGGCAAAGTAATTACAATATAGCATTTAAACACTGGAATGGTAGATGTGCAGTAGATGAATGTGCAATGTAGAAAAACTGGTGTGCAAAGGAACAAGATAAATAAATAAATACAGTAGGGGATGAGGTAGTTGGTTTGGCTATTTACAGATGGGCTATATACAGGTGCAGGGGTCTGTGAACTGCTCTGACAGCTGGTGCTTAAAGCTGGTGAGGGAGATAAGTGTCTCCAGTTTCAGAGATTTTTGTAGTTCGTTCCAGTCATTGGCAGCAGAGAACTGGAAGGAGAGTCAGCCAAAGGAGGAATTGGCTTTGGGGGTGACCAGTGAGATATACCTGCTGGAGCGCGCGCTACAGGTTGGTGCTGCTATGGTGACCAGCGAGCTGAGAAAAGGCTGGACTTTACCTAGCAGGGATTTGTACAGTGAGGGAAAAAAGTATTTGATCCCCTGCTGATTTTGTACGTTTGCCCACTGACAAAGAAATGATCAGTCTATAATTTTAATGGTAGGTTTATTTGAACAGTGAGAGACAGAATAACAACAAAAAAATCCAGAAAAACGCATGTGAAAAATGTCATAAATTGATTTGCATTAATGAGGGAAATAAGTATTTGACCCCTCTGCAAAACATGACTTAGTACTTGGTGGCAAAACCCTTGTTGGCAATCACAGAGGTCAGACGTTTCTTGTAGTTGGCCACCAGGTTTGCACACATCTCAGGAGGGATTTTGTCCCACTCCTCTTTGCAGATCTTCTCCAAGTCATTAAGGTTTCAAGGCTGACGTCTGGCAACTCGAACCTTCAGCTCCCTCCACAGATTTTCTATGGGATTAAGGTCTGAAGACTGGCTAGGCCACTCCAGGACCTTAATGTGCTTCTCCTTGAACCACTCCTTTGTTGCCTTGGCCGTGTGTTTTGGGTCATTGTCATGCTGGAATACCCATCCATGACCCATTTTCAATGCCCTGGCTGAGGGAAGGAGGTTCTCACCCAAGATTTGACAGTACATGGCCCCGTCCATCGTCCCTTTGATGCGTTGACGTTGTCCTGTCCCCTTAGCAGAAAAACACCCCCAAAGCATAATGTTTCCACCTCCATATTTGACGGTGGGGATGGTGTTCTTGGGGTCATAGGCAGCATTCCTCCTCCTCCAAACACGGCGAGTTGAGTTGATGCCAAAGAGCTCCATTTTGGTCTCATCTGACCACAACACTTTCACCGAGTTGTCCTCTGAATCCTTCAGTTGTTCATTGGCAAACTTCAGACGGGCATGTATATGTGCTTTCTTGAGCAGGGGGACCTTGCGGGCGCTGCAGGATTTCAGACCTTCACGGCGTAGTGTTTTACCAATTGTTTTCTTGGTGACTATGGTCCCAGCTGCCTTGAGATCATTGACAAGATCCTCCCGTGTAGTTCTGGGCTGATTCCTCACCGTTCTCATGATCATTGCAACTCCACGAGGTGAGATCTTGCATAGAGCCCCAGGCCGAGGCAGATTGACAGTTCTTTTGTGTTTCTTCCATTTGCGAATAATCGCACCAACTGTTGTCACCCTCTCACCAAGCTGCTTGGCGATGGTCTTGTAGCCCATTCCAGCCTTGTGTAGGTCTACAATCTTGTCCCTGACATCCTTGGAGAGCTCTTTGGTCTTGGCCATGGTGGAGTTTGGAATCTGATTGATTGATTGCTTCTGTGGACAGGTGTCTTTTATACAGGTAACAAACTGAGATTAGGAGCACTCCCTTTAAGAGTGTGCTCCTAATCTCAGCTCGTTACCTGTATAAAAGACACCTGGGAGCCAGAAATCTTTCTGATTGAGAGGGAGTCAAATACTTATTTCCATCAATAAAATGCAAATCAATTTCTAACATTTTTCACATGCGTTTTTCTGGATTTTTTTGTTGTTATTCTGTCTCTCACTGTTCAAATAAACCTACCATTAAAATGATAGACTGATCATTTCTTTGTCAGTGGGCAAACGTACAAAATCAGCAGGGGATCAAATACTTTTTTCCCTCACTGTAGATGACCTGGAGCCAGTGGGTATGGCGACGAGTGTAAAGCTAGGGCCAGCCAACGAGAGCGTACAGGTCGCAGTGGTGGGTGGTATATGGGGCTTTGGTAACAAAACGGATGGCACTGTGATAGACTGCATCCAATTTGTTGAGTAGAGTATTGGAGGCTATTTTGTAAATGACATCACCGAAGTCGAGGATCAGTAGGATGGTCAGTTTTACGAGGGTATGTTTGGCAGCATGAGTGAAGGATGCTTTGTTGCGAAATAGGAAGCCAATTCTAGATTTAATTTTAAATTGGAGATGTTTGATGTGAGTCTGGAAGGAGAGTTTACAGTCTAACCAGACACCTAGATATTTGTAGTTGTCTACATAATCTAAGACAGAACCGTCCAGAGTAGTGATGCTGGACGGGGGGACAGGTGCGGGCAGCGATCAGTTAAAGAGCATGCATTTAGTTTTACTTGCGTTTAAGAGCAGTTGNTTTAGGACCTTGAGCGTGGCTGAGGTGCACCCATGACCAGCTCTGAAACCAGATTGCATAGCGGAGAAGGTACGGTGGGATTCGAAATGGTCGGTAATCTGTTTGTTAACTTGGCTTTCAAAGACCTTAGAAAGGCAGGGTAGGATAGATATAGGTCTGTAGCAGTTTGGGTCAAGAGTGTCTCCCCCTTTGAAGAGGGGGATGACTGCAGCTGCTTTCCAGTCTTTGGGAATCTCAGACGACACGAAAGAGAGGTTGAACAGGCTAGTAATAGGGGTTGCAACAATTTCGGCAGATAATTTTAGAAAGAAAGGGTCCAGATTGTCTAGCCTGGCTGATTTGTAGGGGTCCAGATTTTACAGCTCTTTCAGAACATCAGCTGACTGGATTTGAAATTCTCAATTATTGTGGGTTTATCGGTGGTGACAGCGTTTCCTATCCTCAGTGCAGTGGGCAGCTGGGAGGAGGTGCTCTTATTCTCCATAGACTTTACAGTGTCCCAGAACTTTTTTGAGTTTGTGTTACAGGAAGCTAATTTATGCTTGAAAAAACTAGCCTTGGCTTTCCTAACTGCCAGTGTATATTGGTTCCTGACTTCCCTGAAAAGTTGCATATCACGGGGGCTGTTCGATGCTAATGCAGAAAGCCACAGGACGTTTTTGTGCTGGTCAAGGGCAGTCAGGTCTGGAGAGAACCAAGGGCTATATCTGTTCCTGGTTCTAAATTTCTTGAATGGGGCATGCTTATTTAAGATGGTGAGGAAGGCACTTTTAAAGAATAACCAGGCATCCTCTGCTGACGGGATGAGGTCAATATCCTTCCAGGATACCCGGGCCAGGTCGATTAGAAAGGCCTGCTTGCTGAAGTGTTTTAGGGAACGTTTAACAGTAATGAGGGGAGATCATTTGACCGCAAACCCATTACGGATGCATGCAATGAGGCAGTGATCGCTGAGATCTTGGTTGAAAACAGCAGAGGTGTATTTGGGGGGCAAGTTAGTTAGGATGACATCTATGAGGGTGCCCGTGTTTACGGCTTTGGGGTTGTACCTAGTAGGTTCAATTATGATTTGTGTGAGGTTTAGGGCATCAAGCTTAGATTGTAGGATGGCCGGGGTGTTAAGCATGTCCCAGTTTAGGTCACCTAGCAGCACGAACTCTGAAGATAAATGGGGGGCAATCAGTTCACATATGGTGTCCATAGCACAGCTGGGGGTAGAGGGTGGTCTATAGCAAGCGGCAACAGTGAGAGACTTGTTTCTAGAAAGGTGGATTTTCTAGAAGTAAAAGTTCAAATTGTTTGGGTACAGACCTGGATAGTAAGACAGAACTCTGCAAGCTATCTCTGCAGTAGATAGCGACACCGCCCCCTTTGGCCGTTCTATCTTGTCTGAAAATGTTGTAGTTAGGGATTGAAATTTCAGCATTATTGGTGGTCTTCCTGAGCAAAGATTCAGACACGGCTAGGACATCCGGGTTGGCAGAGTGTGCTAGGGTAGTGAATAAAACAAACTTAGGGAGAATGCTTCTAATGTTAACATGAATGAAACCAAGGCTTTTACGGTTGCAGAAGTCAACAAATGAGAGCGCCTGGGGAATAGGAGTGGAGCTAGGCACTGCAGGGCCTGGATTAACCTCTATATCACCAGAGGAACAGAGGAGGAGTAGGATAAGGGTATGGCTAAAGGCTATAATGACTGGTCGTCCAGGACGTTCTGAACAGAGAGTAAAAATAACAGGTTTCAGGGGGCAATAAAATAGATTAACTTCTTAGGGAGCGGCAGCAGAGGTGACGGTTTTGGAGAGTCTGGCGTGCCCAAAGTAAAATGCCTGCCACTCAGGCCCAGAAAATAGGATATGCACATAATTAGTACTATTGGATAGGAAACACTCTGAAGTGTTAAAATAATGTCTGTGAGTATAACAGAACTGATATAGCAGGCGAAAACCCAAGAAATGTCTGACTGGAATTTTTTTGGTGTGACCTTTCCTCTGTTTGATACTCTTCCTATTGATTTTAATGGGATCCAGCTCCTAGACTGCAGTACCTATGGCTTCCACTAGATGTCAACAGTCTTTATACAGTGTTTGGAGGCTCTAGCACTAAGCAGAACAGATAGGAAGAGGAAATAGTCAAAGGACCTCAGAAGTCAACAACGTTTCCCGGGCGCAAGACCGTGAGCGCGCCCCACTTTATTTTCCTTTTATAACGTTTATGGTATCATCCGAGTTAAATATTATCGCTAATATTCATAAAAGGATAGCTAAGGATGCATTATAAATGATCTTTGATTTGTTTAGGAAAAGTTGATAGGTATATTTGAACGCGTTCTCTTTACGGTTCAATGGGCGATTCGGCGTAGGATTTTCTGAACATAATGCGCCAACCAAACGGAGATTTATGGATATAATAAATGACTTTTTCTAACAAAAGAACCATTGGATGTCTTTGTTGGACACTTGGGAAGCCCTCAGCAGAAGTTCTTCGAAAGGTAAGTGATTTATTTTAGCTCTGATATGGGTTTTGTGTGACCCGCGCTGGATATGAATTTATGCTAATGTGGAAAATATGAGAGGTGCTATCCTAAAACAATCAAATGTTGTGCTTTCGCCGTAAAGCCTTTTTGAAATCTGACAACGCTGTGATATTGCCAAGAATCAGAGCTTTTGATTATGCAACACTTGTATATTGATGAATGTTTAATAATTCAACTTTTGGATTTTGAATTTGGCGCCTTACATTTCACCGGGTAGTGTCGGGAGCGGCCCGCTAGCGCGCCGTTTATCCCTAAGAGGTTAAAGGCATAATGTACAGACAAAGGTATGGTAGGACGTAAATACAGTGGAGGTAAACCTAGGCATTGAGTGGTGATGAAAGAGATATTGTCTCTAGAAACATTTAAACCAGGTGATGTCATCGCATGTGTGGGTGGTGGAACTGAAGGGTTGGATAAGGTATATTGAGCAGGGCTAGAGGCTCTACAGTGAAATAAGACAATAAACACTAACCAGAACAGCAATGGACAAGGCATATTGACATTGAGGAGAGGCATGCTTAGCCGAGTGATCATAAGGGTTCAGTTAGTAGTGAGGCTGGTTGGGGACACGGCGATTCAGACAGCTAGCCGGGGGTAGCAAGCTAGCAAAGGCTAGCAGGCCAGCTAACAAAGACGGAGGAAGTCTGTTTATAGCCTCCTCGTGCGTTTCCGTCGGTAGACCAGTCGTGATGGGTTAGTGGGGTTCCGTGTGGTGAAGGGGACCAGGCCAAATTGGCAAAATAGGTAATAGTGGCCCAAGAAATTGTCCGATGTACCTGTTTAGCTAGCAGCCAATATGCTCAAGACAGCAAACGTTAGCAGGCCGCAGTTAGCTGATGGGCGTTCAGGTGACGTCGCGACGGAGGGCCGGTTGAATAACCCCCTCGGGCAGATAACGTCGGTGGTCCAGTCGTGAAGGCCCGGTGAGGCTCTGCACCGGCAGTAAAAACGTGTCCGGATAGGTGTTGTAGCCCAGGAGTGGCTGATGGGATTCTTCAACCAGCCGGGAGATGGGCCAAGCACGGACTAGCTTCAGGCTAATTGGTGCATTGCTCCGGGACCAACGTTAGCCAATAGTCACACGGATAGCAGCTAGCTAGCTGCAAGATCCAGGTGAAAATATCCAGAGCTTGCGGTAGGAATCCGGGGATATGGAGAGAAAATACGTCCGGAATGCTCTGGTTTGAGTCGCGTTATACGAACGGCGAGAGCTTTTCCGAGCTAAAGGTTAGCTGCTGCTGTCCGTTAGCAGTGGTAAGCTAAATACTAACGTTAGCTAGTAAGCTAGCTTCTGTTAGGGAATTCCGGAGTTGAGGTGGATAATACTTGGAGAAAAAAAAAAAGATCCCTACCACATTGGGTGAGGCGGGTTGCAGGAGAGTGTTTTGAAGTTAAGTTTTAGAAAAAAGATATAAAATGATATGCGAAGAAAATATATATACACTGGACACGACAGGACGAGGACAAAAGACGTCTGACTGCTACGCCATTTTGGATATATGTATCTAGTTTACAGTGATCTAGTTTACAGTCATCTGGTTTACAGTGATCTAGTTTACAGTGATCGGGTTTACAGTGATCTAGTTTACAGTGATCTGGTTTACAGTGATCTGGTTCACAGTGATCTGGTTTACAGTGATCTAGTTTACAGTGATCTGGTTTACAGTGATCTAGTTTACAGTGATCTGGTTTACAGTGATCTGGTTTACAGTGATCTAGTTTACAGTGATCTGGTTTACAGTGATCTAGTTTACAGTGATCTAGTTTACAGTGTGGTATTCTGTGCTGCTCTTGGGCACAATGAAAGTAAACAGACACAGTGTTGACCAAATCATGGTTGTGTAAGCATTAAGATAAGTTGTCCATTTGAATAAAATAGTACTGTGTGCATGCGTGTGTGACTGTGTGAGTATGCCTGTGTGTGTGTGTGACTGTGTGAGTATGCCTGTGTGTGTGTGTGTGTCTGTGTGAGTATGCCTGTGTGTGTGTGTGTGTCTGTGTGTGTGTGTGTGTCTGTTTGTGTGTGTGTGTGTGAATTTCAGAGAGAGAATCTGTGTTTGTGAAAGCACAAGCCTAACTGGTTGGCGTAGCAGATGGTAACGTGATATTCTAAACCAAACAAGAGAGACTCTTTGTCTTTATAGGATGAATGGAAACACTGGAGGGTTCGTCCTCTCTGAGGCGGATGCCAGAACAGGATAACAGTGAGAGTGTTATCATTTGACTAAACACACATCATAGAGCATTAAGCTTTGTGCAGGAATGTAGAGGAACCAGAAGAGGAATATTAAAAAAAAGCAGGCTGAGAAAAACCACAATCAAACTTCTAGCTCAAATTTAAAACACATTTGAAATCAACTGAGAAATAGCTTAATGACTGGATTTTAATTTCTGTTGGAAAATGTATATTAAAGTTATGGCACCTAATCTGCTTTTTTTATTCCTGCACTCATTTAATGAAGTGTTCGCTGGTGCTTAAAGAATCAGTCTATTGAGCCCAGATCCTGCTGTGCAGTACAGGGGAAGGTGAAGACTGTAATCAAACCCAATCCCAACCGCTTTAACGTTGCCCTCTGAATTGGATTTGTTCATAGCTTTATGCTAGTGCTGTTAATAATATTTACGGTAAGTAGATTACATAATGATAATATGCCTTGCCTATAATGAATTACAGCAAGAGTGCATAGTTAATGGATTTCAAGTAATGAAAGTTATTTTCCTTTTCTTGCCCACTCATTGTGTGTGGCATGGATATATTAAAAAAATTTGTGGTCATACGCACATCCTTAAAAACATAGGTGCTGGGCTAATAAAGAATACCAGTAAAGAACAAGACGGATCTTCGTCAGGTCAAAACAAAGATCTGTTTCAGATGGAAACTGGGAGCTTTTACAGTGTGTGGGCCTTCTTGTTCTATACTGGCATGGATATATTACCATTGCACTACATTAGGAAGTGTTGGGGTTACAATGTCCTCTTTATTGAACAAAGCATTTAGAGGCCCGCTGCTGTAGGGAAACAGCAAACAAAAACACATCAACCAAGAAAACAGAAAACAACCCAATTCATGTCCATGATTTATACAGCCTGGCAGGACATTGGAGGTATGAGTCTGACACGGGAAACACTGGAACACTGGTCGATGACTAACTCAAATAGGAATCAATCATCAGTGAATATTTATTCAGACTACAGGGGCATTGGCAAACAGCATTTGCTTCCCTAACACGGCATGGGCACTATATAACTTTGATGGACCTGTTAATAAGCACTAGACTCTGAGATGCCACGTCTATCCCCAGCACATAAAGATGGACTTTGTTAAACCCTTCTCAAATCAAATCAAATTTTAGTGGTCACATACACATGGTTAGCAGATGTTAATGCGAGTGTAGCGAAATGCTTGTGCTTCTAGTTCCAACTATGCAGTAATATCTAACAAGTGATCAAACAAATTCACAACAACTACCTTATACACACGAATGTAAAGGGATGAATTAGAATATGTACATATAAATATATGGAAGAGTGATGGCGTGCTGCACAGGCAAGATGCAGTAGAAAGTGTAGAATACACTATATACATATGAGATGAGTAATGTAGGGTATGTAGACCTTATTAAAGTGGCGTTATTTAAAGTGACTAGTGATACCTTTATTAAGTCCATTTATTTAAGTGGCCAGAGATTTGAGTCTGTATGTTGGCAGCAGCCTCTCTATGTTAGTGATGGCTGCTTAACAATCTGATGGCCTTGAGATAGAATCTGTTTTTCAGTCTCTCGGTCCCAGCTTTGATGCACCTGTACTGACCTCGCCTGATAGTGGGGTGAACAGGCAGTGGCTCGGGTGGTTGATGTCCTGGGAGGCAGGTAGTTTGCCCCCGGTGATGCGTTGTGCAGACCGCACTACCCTCTGGAGAGCCTTGTGGTGTACCAGGCGGTGATACAGTCCGATAGGATGCTCTCGATTATGCACCTGTAAAAGTTTGTGAGTGTTTTAGATGACAAGCCAAATTTCTTCAGCCTCCACGCAGTCTGGACCATTTCAGTTTGTCCGTGATGTGTACGCCGAGGAACTTAAAACTTTCCACCTTCTCCACTACTGTCCCGTCAATGGGGGGGTGCTCCCTCTGCTGTTTCTTGAAGTCCACGATCATCTCCTTTGTTTTGTTGACATTTAGTGAGAGGTTATTTTCCTGACACCACACTCCAAGGTCTCATCATTGTTGGTAATCAGGCCTACCTCTGTAGGTGTTGTCTGCAAACCTGATGATTGAGTTGGAAGCGTGCATGGCCACACGGTCATGGGTGAACAAGGAGTACAGGAGAGGGCTGAGAACACACCCTTGTGGGGCCCCAGTGTTGAGGATCAGCCAGGTGGAGATGTTGTTTCCTACCTTCACCACCTGGGGGCGGCACATCAGAAAGTCCAGGACCCAGTTGCACAGGGTGGGGTCGAAAGCTTAATGTCAAGTTTGGAGGGTATTATGGTGTTAAATGCTGAGCTGTAGTCAATTAACAGCATTCTTACATAGGTATTCCTCTTGTCCAGATAGGGCAGTCAAAGTCACCATTATTAGTCAGTTGTACAACCAAATGCTTTCAACTGAAATGTGTCTTCTGCATTTAACCCAACCCCTCTGAATCAGAGAGGTGCAGGGGGCTGCCTTAATCAACATCCACATCTTCAGCGCCTGGGGAACAGTGGGTTAACTGCCTTGTTCAGGGGCAGAACGACAGATTTTTACCTTGTCAGCTCAGGGATTTGAACTTGCAACCCTCCAGTTACAAGTCCAACACTCTAACCACTAGGCTACCTGCCATGTGCAGTGTGATTGCATCGTCAGTGGACCTATTGGGGCGGTAAGCAAATTGGAGTGGGTCTAGGGTATCGGGTAGGGTGGAGGTGATATGATCCTTGACTAGTCTCTCAAAGCACTTCATGACAGAAGTGAGTGCAACAGGGCGATAGTCATTTAGTTCAGTTACCTTAGCTTTCTTGGGAACAGGAACAATGGTGGCCATTGGGCATACCATAAGGCATACTGTCCCTAACTCTGTATGCTGTTATCTGTTATGTTTCCGTTGCCCTATCAGGGAGCAGCCTGATCATAATCATAATAACCAAGCAAACCAGAGACCGTTCTATAAAAGCCTCCTCAATGCCACTGCTTAGTTTCTCTCTCATTCATCTACAACTGTTACACAACACACTGCTGTTTTGTCCTCACAAGGGCCTGTGTGCAAATTCTCACCAACCTTTTTCATACATATCGCCTCATTCCTCATTTAGGAGGATTTTACTTTACTTTACACTCGACTCTCAGTGCTCCTAAATGTCGCTGTTAAATGGAAGCAATGTGAGGTGCTTTCTGTTAGTCCTGTGCATCGAGCAGGAAACCAATGGCCTCTGAAGCATCTTGGCACATCTTCAGGGTAAACAACATCATGTTTTGGCTCATTTACGTGGTCAAGAGATATTTTATCTCCCCAGCACTGCTATCAGGAGTGGAAAGAGCTGCAATAGCAGTAATGGACAGGGAGTGGAGACAGCTGCAGTAGCAGTAATGGACAGGGAGTGGAGACAGCTGCAGTAGCAGTAATGGATAGGGAGTGGAGACAGCTGCAGTAATTGATAGGGGGTGGAGACAGCTGCAGTAGCAGTAATAGACAGGGAGTGGAGACAGCTGCAGTAGCAGTAATGGACAGGGAGTGGAGACAGCTGCAGTAACAGTAATGGATAGGGAGTGGAGACAGCTGCAGTAGCAGTAATGGACAGGGAGTGGAGACAGCTGCAGTAGCAGTAATGGATAGGGAGTGGAGACAGCTGCAGTAGCAGTAATGGACAGAGAGTGGAGACAGCTGCAGAACAGTAATGGATAGGGAGTGGAGACCGCTGCAGTAGTAATGGACAGGGAGTGGAGACAGCTGCAGTAACAGTAATGGACAGGGAGTGGAGACAGCTGCAGTAATGGACAGGGAGTGGAGACAGCTGCAATAGCAGTAATGGACAGGGAGTGGAGACAGCTGCAATAGCAGTAATGGA
>QNTS01004701.1:116878-128525 GCA_003317085.1 Hucho hucho
ACCCATCCAGCCAAACGTGTCTGCAGTGATACCCATCCAGCCAAACGTGCCTGCAGTGAGACCAATGCTGCTCCCATTAAAGAAGTAGTTTAATGCACATAGAGACAAGGAGAGAGCAAGCACGAGAGGAGGAGAAAACAAGGGAGTGCCCCAGGGGTGCTAACCATATGGTATGCATCTTACTCTGGCATTCTGCAAGTTTTCCAACTTAGTTAAGTTTTTCATGTCTAGCTTTAAAAAAAAATATCCAACCAACTCATGAGCAGGGAAATCAAACAAACTGGAAAAACATACTCTTGTTTGAGTAACCAAATGGTCCACTGGAGACACGCATGGCCATAGTGTAATAGGAGCATATTGTGTTGTTTGACTGTTTGTCCCCTGTTGGTAGTGTTGTAACATGATGAATGCTAATGATAAAGCGTAGCGGTTACAGTGAACGAGAGCAGGGTGTCATGCAGAGATGTAATGACAACATTGGATCTTGTATGAATGGCAACTGATTGTTTGGACAACAAAGCCCTAACTTGACCAAATGTGATATGCAAAGAAGACCCCAACCATAATCATCTTTTGGGTTTGTTTAATTTGTAAATGCATTGTATGTAGAACAAAGAAAAATATATCATATTTATAATAGTATATCATATTTATAACAATATATAATGAATTGTCATTATATACACATGCACTAGAATTGTACACAATCACAGAAATAATTAGAATAACATTTCTGTTCTTTTTAGGTGTAGTTACAGTATTTACATACATTCATGGGTTAAAATAACCTGTTTTTAAAAACATTTTTTAATGGGATTGAAGGAATGCATTGCTACAGTATAAGTGTACTGCCCTCTCTAGACCCCTCAGGTTCAGACAACGTTAACACAGAAAGGACATGGCCATCATAGACAGTGCAGTTTCGTACAGGGAAAAGAAACCATTATAAAAAAACATTCCTAATCCTTACAGTATTTGAGTCCCGTATTTCACTAAGCCAATTGTGTGTCTTCCTGTGATGTGATCTGTAGTTCAGGAAGGTGACTGCAGAACATGTGTATGGAGGCTAAGAGTTCTAACACCATATACTTTTTGACATGTTCCAGAGGAAGTAACTAAATGAATATAGCACCAAGCAATACCAGATCTTCCAGATCAAATGTAGTAGCCCAGGAGGCTTGGCTAACTTGGCACTGCTGTCTGTCTGCTAAAAGGCTTTTGGGGTTGTTCCAGTTTGAAACACTGTAGGGTGCTTCAGCACCATGCATTGATGACACGAGGCAGACTATTGTGTTGATATCGAGGAGACTTACCTCAGGCTACTGTAGCTGCAGTTTTTCAAGAATCCCTAAAAAACATAGTTCAACTATTTTACTGAAAGCATTGATTAGACTGACATTGAAGTGTATGGTTTGAGTCCTTCATACTGTAGCTCCTACCAGCACGGTTTGAAACTGTACATTGATTGACTGTCACTGACTTCCACACACTGTATACAACATGGCATGCTAGGCATTCAATGCTTATGTGCTATGAAGATTTAATACAGTCACCAACGGGATAAGTGTTATCATTATATTCAAACAGATACTACGTAGGCCTACTCAGCTGACATATTGGCCCCAGAGAAGGCCAGCTTTAAGAGCCAATGACATAACACAAAATGAAAGAAAATGACAATAACAGCTCCTCCAGCTAATGTATACAAATATACAAAAGGAAAAGTTCTTCAATGTCTTCAATAGTGATCAGAAAGCCAGTCAGTTCACATATAAACAACACACCATAAAACATCAAATATTTTTTGTTGCACCTCGTTGTACTGCAGTTGGCTGTTTTCTGTTAGCTGGTACAGCCTTTACCAGGCATGAGTCGCCATATTGCTCCCATAGTGAAAATAGGAGACAGCCTCCACATGTTGCCAGTAGCTTATAATGGCATGATTATGATCATGATCAGTAGTTCAACATGAACGTTTGAGTATTAATAGTAATTTTTTGGTTTGAAGAAGTACATAGTAAAAACTCCCTCGGTGATGAGAAGATAATTTCATCATATAGCAGAAGGAATGTTGATGCATTAAGGATAGGCAGGTACATCAACAACAATTAATTCAAACCTCAAAGTGTAAAAATACTTTGCATAACAAAACCTTTTTTAGATTCTCAAATCGTATCTTAAAGATTTTTATGAAAAAAAATAATAATTAAGAAAAGCTATTTACAAGAAACTTAGGACTCGATTCAATCTGTACTGCGGAAGTTCAGTGCTATAGCGACATTGAAATGTAAAGGTAATTTCCGATTGAGCCGGCATATGCAGCGTTTACTGTGAATGCAGTCTCCGCGAACACAGGAACATTGCTTTTAAATGTAAATCCCGGTATAGCACTGAACTTCCCATCATGCACCAGTGAAGATGTCATGTTATGTAACAGTTCTTGTTTTTTCTAAATGTTTTCTCCTTTGAGTCTCTGCATTACTCAATAAATTATCACAGTACCACCAACGTGCGTACACACACACACATAAACAAACAAAACATTCAAACACTCTCTACCTTAACTGTTGTTTGAACGTTCATTCTGTCCGTCCCACTGTCCCCTCTGCTATTTGTAATCTCCCACATTCATTCTGCCTGTCCCACTGTCCCCTCTGATATTAGTAATCTCCCACATTCATTTTGCCTGTCCCACTGTCCCCTCTGATATTAGCAATCTCCCACATTAATTGTGTCTGTTCCACTATCCCCTCTGCTGTAAGCAACCTCCCACATTCATTCACTCTCTCTCTCACAAACAGTCTCTCTCTGTCTCTCCATGTGTCCCGTGGCGTGGCCTCAGTCTAGCAGGACCGGGAGGTCAATGTACTCAGTTTGCGGAGCGCACTGTCCTGTTGTTTCTTGGAAAGCGGTGGACTTTGATGTGTTTGGACAGGTGATCGCTGCGGGCAAACTTCTTCTCGCAGACGGGACACTGATAAGGCTTCACTCCAGAGTGAGAGCGCCGGTGTCTGGAGAGTTCGTCTGACCTCGAAAACCTGAGACAGACAGACCCAGAGCACATCAGACAACCTATATCAGAGCCACAGTTTCCCATAACACCCTGAGGTATAAAAGGCCCCCTCTCTCTGTCTGACTACAGCAGTACACTCTATCCATATTATATCTCTACCCATATTTTATTTTAACACATGTACACAGTAAAGTCCAACATATCTATTTCTGGTCTTCACTCTGATTCCTGGGTAGCTTTCTGTTGGTCAGGTGTCCAGTCAGAACTAAAGGGTTAACTCATTACTGAGGTGTTAATTCCAATGGTAACACATTGATTAAAGTAATGTAAAGTAATCTTAAAACATTCATTCCATACACACTCATCATGAATCATGAAGTAACTGTGCTATTGAGATGAATGAATAGAACCCCTGCATGGTAACATGGCCTTTCATCATGCACTCACACATGGAACAACAGGTGCTACACATGCATAACATGGTAGTGAAATGGTTAAGTATTACTATGGCCTCATTATCAACAGAGGATTTTCCTGTATGGCCAGAAGTGAACCATAAAACGAACATGCCACTGTATTTAAAATGAACTGGTTCTGGGGATGTTACTCTGACATTAGGAAACCTCATCTACCTCTATTGTAATACTACATAGTATTCTACATCCGTACTACACAGCACTCGTTACAGCCCCAAGCTGATTGTGTGTTATAACATGTTGCCAGTAGCTTAGAATGGCATGATTCAAAATCAAACCACATTTTATTGGTCACATACACACATTAAGCAGATGTTATTGCGGTGTAGTGAAATGATCACTAGTTCAACATGAACATTTGAGCATTAATAGTAATTTTTTGGTTTGAAGAAGTACATAGTAAAAACTCCCTCGGCGATGAGAAGATAATTTCATCATACAGCAGAAGGAATGTTGATGCATCAAGGATAGGCAGGTACATCAACAACAATTAATTCAAACCTCAAAGCGTAAAAATACTTTGCATAACAAACCTTTTTAAGATTCTCAAATCGTCTCTTAAACATTTTTATGAGAGAAAAACCCTAAACAAATAAGAAAGAAAAGCTATTTACAAGAAATGTAGGACTCTTTTCAATCTGTGTTACATACTATGCTACTTCTGTTCCAGGGGTGCAATTTTCACTGGGGACAGGGGGGGGACATGTCCCCCCTACATTCTGAAATTGCATTTATCATTGGAATGTGATCATTGGAATGTTTTATCATTGGAATGTGATACAAAATGAGGCAATGGTGTGCTTTAGGACCATAGGGATGTCTCCAAGCGGTCAGGAAGGCTGTTTGGAGTTTTTATCCAACTGGATAAAAACATTATATATATTTTTTTTTTAAATGTCCCCCCCACTTCTAAAACCAAAGCTGTGCCGCACTATACATGATGTGTCAGCACTCGCTATACCCCGCAAGCTGAAACTCTGATATAACTCCTTCATGTTGAGACATGATGGCTACAGTACATCTCTGACTGAAACAGCCTCACCCTATCCTTGTATAAGCCAATAAGCAATACATGTGGGACAAGCTTAATTGAACTAATTGTCTCTGCTATGTTAAAATGCTGACACATTACTACTATCTCTCCCTGGAAGTTGATATGAAGTATTTCCCTGTATTAAATTGTTAGACTATCTTAGATGACTGTTATATGAAACTAACTAATGTCAGTCAACAGGTAGCGACAGTGTTACTGTAACTCATGAAAGTCAACAGGTAGCGACAGTGTTACTGCATAAGAGCTTCCAATTCCACACAACGATCCAGCTCTTCGGACCTTCATGAAGCTACTATTACAGAATCCAGTAAGCAGCAATCATAAAGCACTTGATGTTCCAAGTTCGAAGAATGGACTCTAAGGAATATCATTATATCTTTATTTGTATATATTTACTGTAAGATGAACTGGGATAAAAAACAAGACATACCCTTATTTCAGAACATCATGGTGTTTTCACAATAAACTGTTTGGGTTCAAACCTACAGTCCACTAGAAACCCCATATAAATGTTCACATTTAGGTCTTTACCCAGTTTGAACGTGTTTGTGTCTACCTACGCTTGCCTGTATGCATGCATGTGGGTATGCATTGTGTATGAATTGTGTACATGTGGGTATGCATTGTGTATGTATTGTGTACATGTGGGTATGCATTGTGTATGTATTGTGTACATGTGGGTATGCATTAGGTGTGTGAGGAGAATGGAGATGCCAGAGGAATGCCAGCTGTACAGTAAATGTGTCATTTGGTTTTTATGGGCATGATGAGAATCAGAAAAATGTCTAAAACACTTTATTTCATTACAACACGGCACTCAAATGACAGATGGCTGGAGTTGCATATTTCCCAAGCTCACTTCCATTTCCTGACAAGGAGGAGAGGAGGAGGAGGTGGAGGCAGAGGAGGGAGGAGGAGCGAGGGTCCCTCAGACAGAGAGCAGTCTCTGAAGGCCACACTGTGCCCTGTGGGATGGCGAGGGGGATACCACAGGCCCAGGGCAGTCATGTGTTGGGGCTAACCCAGGTCACTGTGATAAGACCACAGGACTGCTGAGCACTGCCAATCTTATCGGACTACAGACCTTCTCACCAGCAGTTCCCACGGGCACACTGAGCTTTTTATGTTTAGTTGTGCAACCACATTGGGTGGAGCGGTCAGGGAGATGGGGAATTAATAATATGGGCCAAATCTACGCTTTATGCTTGCTGAGTAAGTGGAAACAGAGAAACAAACTCCTTTGGCCCACTAATATATCATGGATAATAATCAAATTAGTATGCCGTAAAGTCATTCATTATGCCATAAAGTTAGTGCAGCTACCAAAACTTTGAACTTGATTCTGCAAGAGTGTAACTGAGTGCAGATGGAGAGCAAACAGAGAGACAGCTAGAGGGGGCAAAGTCTGCCCACACTTCAAAGGCCTTATCTAATCTCAAACTCTGCAATAGAAGAAAACACAGAGATATGGAGGCAACGAGAGAGCATGAGAAGGGAGGAGAGCATTCATTATGAGGGACACTAATCATTTTAGTTGTCCATCATATTTAATTGAGCTGAGGCACAACTTGGAAAATTAATTATATTTTTCTCATAAAATTAATCTCTGTGTTTTGCAGAGCAGCTGGTGGGATTGGCTTTGAATGGCTTCGTATCTCTCTGTGATAATCAGCCAGCGAAGGAAGTTGATAACCCTGTTAACCTCTGGAAGAATCAATCCATCTCAGATAATCCAACCACAGTCAACAGAGATAGTTGTATACTCTGTGGCTTCTCCAACTAAAACATGGACTGGTATCGCTAAATCGTCATACATTGTTGGACCATCACAGCTAAACATCCCCTGTTGCATTCACTGACTGTCACTGCCGTGTATGTAGTCACATGAATAACCACACACTGAGTAGACCTATGAGCTCCACCCGTGAAGTCTGACTCTAACACAACCTACAAAGTGTCTTGAACCCACTCACCTCCATCCACAGCCAGGCCAGGTGCAGGCGAAGGGCTTTTCCCCTGTGTGCCTCCTCAGGTGGGCCTTCAGGTGGCTGCTCTTGGTGTACATCTTGGCACAGCCAGGGAAAGTGCACTTATGCATTTTTATAAGGTCCGTAACCAAGCTTTTCTGGAACTTCTGTGCTCCCACCAGGATCCCTGAAGCCTGGCCACCTGCAAGTCCACCCTCCCTGAGACCCAGGGGCTTGGCGGCGATGGGTACGGGCGCGATGCGCACAAATTTGGAAGACGTGCCATTGAGATTAGCTGGAGACACCAGCTGGGGCACCAGGGCAAACGTCTGGCCCTGGATGTTGACCAGGAACTGGCTGATTTTGATGTCTGAGGAGGGCTGGGTGGTCTGCGGTGGTACTGTTGTTGGTATCACACCTGGGCTGGGCTCTTGCTTAATCTGGATTGGTTGAATCTGCAAGATGACAGGCGTCAAACCAGACCCCTCCCCTGGGGCTGGTGTTTCAGCAGGTTCCTCCTGTTTAATCCCACTACAACCGTTGGAATGTGTTATTGTGGATGTTGCTGTGTATTTGGTCTCTGTGGTGGGGACAGTAGCCCTGGCAACAGGTACTGACTGCTCTAGCCCAGGCTCTAACCCTGTCACCTGACTGTCTACATCCAACATCCCTCCCTCACTAGCCTCCTTCTTCAACGTCACCACCTCCATATTCTCCTCCAGGAACTCCTCTATCTCCTCTAGGGTGGGCTGAAACAGCAGCCCCACATGATCCTCCAGGTCCACTGGGAACACAGGGAACTCAAAGCACTCCTCTTTGGTTGGCAGAGACAGGCGGTCCGTCTTCGACTCCCATGCTAGACCCCTGGGGATAATGGGTGGTACTGAGGGAGATAGAGTGGGAGTAACCCCACTTCCAAGGGTGGCCTGGGAGAGTAGGAAGTCCAGGAGACCATCCTGGCTCTCTCCACTGGAGCTGCTGCTGCCGTAGCTGAAACCCAACACCTGGGACTCAGGGCTGGAGCAGGAGCAAGGGCTGGACGAGTCACTCAGGTCATCCTCTGAAAACGGGGAGGACAGCGCCTGGTAGACACCTGTGTCTATCACCATGTCCGATTCGTGATGTTCTGCAGGAAAGCTGGCGTAATACAGGAAGGTCTCCTCTCCTACCGGCAAGTTATCCACCATTCCACCATCCACCATCTCCTCTTCTCCCTAGAAAACAGGAATAGATGTACATCATGTGTGCAAAATGGCATGGCAATAGAGAAAATAATGAGAGAGAGTATGAGAGGGAGAGAGAGCAAGAGAGAGAGAGAGAGAGAGAGAGAGAGAGAGAGAGAGAGAGAGAGAGAGAGAGAGAGAGAGAGAGAGAGAGAGAGAGAGAGAGAGAGAGAGAGAGAGAGAGAGAGAGAGAGAGAGAGAGAGAGAGAGAGAGAGAGAGAGAGAGAGAGAGAGAGAGAAAGAGAGAGAGTAAGAGAGAGAGTAAGAGAGGGAGAGAGAGAGTAAGAGAGGGAGAGAGAGAGAGTAAGAGAGAGATAGAGTAAGAGAAAGAGAGATAGAGGGAGAGAGAGTAAGAGAGGGAGATAGAGCAAGAGAGAGATAGAGGGAGAGAGAGTAAGAGAGGGAGAGAGAGAGTAATAGAAAGAGAGAGTAAGAGAGAGGAAGAGAGAGTGAGAGAGAGAGTAAGGGAGAGAGAGTGTGAGAGAGAGAGAGAGTAAGAGAGATAGAGAGAGAGAGAGAGAGAGTAAGAGAGAGAGAGAAAGAGAGAGAGAGTATTTAGTTATTTAGTTATAAGTTAGTTATAGTTTAATTTTCCATATTTAGATTTTTAGATTTATTACATTTCTACTATTGACTGTTACCATTTTATTGTTATTATTTTTGTATTTTATTTTGTATGATTATTTACTACCATTTTATATTATTATTTGTTATTGTTTATAATTGTATTACAATGTATATTGTATACATTGTTGCTTTGGCAATATTGACACAATGTTTTCATGCCAATAAAGCAGCTTGAATTTGAATTTGAGTAAGAGAGAGAGAGAGAGAGAGAGAGAGAGAGAGAAAAAGAGAAAGAGAGAGAGAAAGAGGTCATGTTATAATCCATTATAAGATAATAAATAACTCAAAATAACTCCAGTCAAGAGGATAAAACAAAATAAAAATAGTTCCATAACACTGCACCACAGCAAGCACGAGTCTGCCAGAGGGTTTAAACAGTAAATACCAGCTTGGCTGCAGGGGGTTCAACTGTTATCTTGAAACCTTCAGTTTGGGCGCACGCAGCACTGCCACTGAACTTCTGGAGAAGAACTGTCAATATATAACTCATGGTCAGCACGAATATATTGTAACTACCTACTCCTATACCCGTTTTGGATAAAGAAGTAGCCTAGCCAATGAATGCCATTCGTTATTTCATTTCACTTTAAATTGTATAGTAGCTCTGGGGCATCACGTGTGAAGGAGGAATTTCAAGAGTGCGTTTCCACTTCACGTTGACATACCGTCATAAACCAAAGTCGAAAATAGATGACCGACTGCAATTGTCAAAGTATTTCGTCTACATATTTATCATTCAATAATACTGTGTAAGTAAGACTAATTCCTATGGGCTACAAGGCAGGCAACAGCTGCTGTCGACCTAACCTGTCATAGGCTTCAAATAATAGCCTTAACCACATATTTCAGTGCATTTTATTTTAATGTGATTCCTTCAATAAGATTAATGGACATGATAAGTAAGGATTCACATGGTGTATTGTATCTTCCAAGTAATATTCACTTTGGATTTTCCTTGGTAAAATGTAGGAAAAAATAGTTTGTTGGCAATGATTCTCTTCCATTGATTTCGTTATAAAAACGTACGCGTATTACATTGTAATACATGTGGATGCTGGAATGCATAAACTAGTTGAGCGCCCCCTCCGGTCCAGTTTTCATTGATTTGACGGAAAATAACCTGAACATGAAAAAGTGTTGACTCACTATGCTAGAAACAGTTTGAATGGATCGGGCTGGGAGCATTTAACTACTGTCATAATCACACAGTGTTTGGATAAAACAAAAAAAACATTTAAAAATACGTAGCAGATAAAATGTTAACATATCGACAAATAAGGTGTAGGCAATTTCAAAGAGATTTACATTGTAACCACATTGATAACATGTAACGGTCTCTCTCATTCCCTCTCTGTGAATACGGTTTTCATAGTTTCATCCAATAATTTATGCATCTAAAATATATCCAAAACAGTTCCCCTTTGGTGTGCACATCCACTGTGCAAATATGTGCCTATACTATACATAATATGAGCGTATATCGTCATCAGCCTATTTATTGTAGCAGTTTCCCCCCAACTGTGTGCGCTGTATGCAGAAAGCATGGCGCACCATGCGTCCAATCGGCGTAAACATGTTATTGTGCAGTGTGCTGGCGGAGGGAGCGCGCAACGGGGCGCACGCACCAATGCCTTTCTGCCATCACGTCCTATGTAAAACACTATTCACGGTATAGTTTATGCACTAACCTTTATGTGTCGAGAGAATGTTAGTCCTTTCACCTTAAGTAAGTGAACAATTATCCGTTGGTGAGATGATGTCAATAGTCAATAGCGTTGTGGATAAGCCCTTGAGACGAGCTTCTCATCGCAATGCCGATCGGTAGAGCGGGTGCTACGATCTACAGTAGTAGTAGTAGTAGTAGTAGTAGTACACTACCGTCACATGATTGGCGCTGTGTAGTTTATAAGTAATTAGGGGTTGGGTTATGAAGGCTCGTCTGCTCTGCGCTTCGTATTGGCTGACAACACTTGGAGGCTGGACTCGACGTTTTGTCGTTCATGGACTCACTAAAGACAGACAGACCGACAGACAGACAGACAGACAGACAGACAGACAGAAACTGCAATTACATGAATTCCTTCTCATCCTCATGCAGCTAAAACGCAATGGAGACTGGGTAACTTTTATGCAATCATAGTGAATGCCAATTATAGTATAACATTTTATATTCTAATATGACATGTGTGTTTGTGTCTAAAATGTTTGTGCTCCATAAAATAAATGTAATCTAGCAGATATGGTCATGGGTCATTAGTACCTTTTAAAGTGTTCCCTGACTGCTCAGAGACACGCCTAAGGCACCGGCCAAAGGTATAACACTAAAGGAAGAGTATGAGGCAGGCTACACTCCACAGCGGCCCAGCTAATGGTATCTTCAGGGCGTACTAGATTACCGAATAAACATGGCAGTAAAAGTCTCCCACTAGTCATTACTTTTCCCACTAAATACGCTGTTTTGGACTGATAAAGGAATATGTTGTTGTTTCAGTAGCTTAAGGGGGTTAGTGTGGTAATATACAATCCTGGTGCCCCGTCCCAAAATAAAGCTTTAGCATGTTTATGTCAGGCCAGGCTGAGGGAAGCTTTAGCCTGTTGATGCCAGGCTGGGGCAAGCTTTAGCCTGTTGATGCCAGGCTGAGGGAAGCTTTAGCCTGTTGATGCCAGGCTGGGGGAAGGTTTAGCCTGTTGATGCCAGGCTGAGGGAAGCTTTAGCCTGTTGATGCCAGGCTGGGGGAAGCTTTAGCCTGTTGATGCCAGGCTGGGGGAAGCTTTAGCCTGTTGATGCCAGGCCAGGCTGAGGGAAGCTTTAGCCTGTTGATGCCAGGCTGGGGGAAGCTTTAGCCTGTTGATGCCAGGCCAGGCTGAGGGAAGCTTTAGCCTGTTGATGTCAGGCCAGGCTGAGGGAAGCTTTAGCCTGTTGATGTCAGGCCAGGCTGAGGGAAGCTTAAGCCTGTTGATGCCAGGCCACGCCGAGGTGTTGGTCTCTAAGCTGCTAAATTAAGACACAGGAGGAATTTTTCTAGGAACTTGAGGACAGTTAGGGGTAGCAGGACACTTGACTTCACCCTGGGACAGACACTCCAGCTCTATGACGGATTGCTGTCAAGAGGTCTCACTACCAACAAAACATCTTTAGTGGAGACTGAGAGCCCCTGAGAATTATGCAACGTTCTCTCTAACGCACATGTAAACACAACACAGCCCATCCTGGCTCTCCTCTCTGCCCCCCTCTGTCTAATGCACATGTAAACACAACACATCCCATCCTGGCTCTCCTCTCTGCC
>QNTS01004701.1:138118-155177 GCA_003317085.1 Hucho hucho
CTCAAATACCTTATTATTATCTATTCTGATGCCTAGTCACTTCACCCTGCCTTCATGTACATATCTACCTCAAATACCTTATTATTATCTATTCTGATGCCTAGTCACTTCACCCTGCCTTCATGTACATATCTACCTCAAATACCTTATTATTATCATCTATTCTGATGCCTAGTCACTTCACCCTGCCTTCATGTACATATATCTACCTCAAATACCTTATTATTATCATCATCATCTATTCTGATGCCTAGTCACTTTACCCTGCCTTCATGTACATATCTATCTCAAATACCTTATTATTGTCTATCCTGATGTCTGGTCACTTTACCCTGCCTTCGTGTTCATATCTACCTCAAATACCTTATTATTATCTATTCTGATGCCTAGTCACTTTACCCTGCCTTCATGTACATATCTACCTCAAATACCTTATTACTATCTATTCTGATGCCTAGTCACTTTATCCTGCCTTCATGTACATATCTACCTCAAATACCTTATTATTATCTATTCTGATGCCTAGTCACTTTACCCTGCCTTCATGTACATATCTACCTCAAATACCTTATTATTATCTATTCTGATGCCTAGTCACTTTACTCTGCCTTCATGTACACATCTACCTCAAATACCTTATTATTATTTATCCTGATGCCTAGTCACTTTACCCTGCCTTCATGTTCATATCTACCTCAAATACCTTATTATTACCTATTCTGATGCCTAGTCACTTTATCCTGCCTTCATGTACATATCTACCTCAAATACCTTATTATTATCTATTTATCCTGATGCCTAGTCACTTTATCCTGCCTTCATGTACATATCTACCTCAAATACCTTATTATTATCTTTTCTGATGCCTAGTCACTTTACCCTGAATTCATGTACATATCTACCTCAAATACCTTATTATTATCTATTCTGATGCCTAGTCACTTTACCCTGCCTTCATGTACATATATCTACCTCAAATACCTTATTATTATCATCTATTCTGATGCCTAGTCACTTCACCCTGCCTTCATGTACATATATCTACCTCAAATACCTTATTATTATCTATTCTGATGCCTAGTCACTTTACTCTGCCTTCATGTACACATCTACCTCAAATACCTTATTATTATCTATCCTGATGCGTAGTCATTTTACCCTGCCTTCATGTAGATATCTACTTCAAATACCTTATTATTGTATATACTGATGCCTAGTCATTTTACCCTGCCTTCATGTACGTATCTACCTCAAACACCTGGTACCTCTGCACATTGATCTGGTACTCGTACTCCCTGTATATACAGTTGAAGTCGCAAGTGTACGTACACTTAGGTTGGTCTCCTTATAACTCGCTTTTCAACCACTCCACAAATTTCTTGTTAACAAACTATAGTTTTGGCATGTCGATTAGGACATCTAATTGTGCTTGACACAAGTAATTTTTCCAACAATTGTTTACAGACAGATTATTTCACTTATCATTCACTGTATCACAATTCCAGTGGGTCAGAAGTTTACATACTCTAAATTGACTGCCTTTAAACAGCTTGGAAAATTACAGAAAAGGATGGCATGGCTTTAGAAGCTTCTGATAGGCTAATTGACATAATTTGAGTCAATTGGAGGTGTACCTGTGGATGTATTTCTAGGCCTACCTTCAAACTCAGTGCCTCTTTGCTTGACATCATGGGAAAATCAAAAGAAATCAGCCAAGACCTCAGAAAAAAAATTGTAGACCACCACAAGTCTGGTTCATCCTTGGGAGCAATTTATAAATGCCTGAAGGTACCACGTTCATTTGTACAAACAATAGTACGCAAGTATAAACACCATGGGACCACGCAGCCGTCATATCGCTCAGGAAGGAGACGCGTTCTGTCTCGTAGAGATGAACGTACTTTGGTGCGAAAAGTGCAAATCAATACCAGAACAACAGCAAAGGACCCTGTGAATATGCTGGAGGAAACAGTTACAAAAGTATCTATATCCACAGTAAAATGAGTCCTATATCGACATAACCTGAGAGCCAGACTATGGTTTGCAACTGCAGATTGGGACAAAGATCGTACTTTTGGAGAAATGTCCTCTGGTCTGATGAAACAAAAATAGAACTGTTTGGCCATAACGATCATCGTTATGTTTGGACAAAAAGGAGGACGCTTGCAGGCCGAAGAACACCATCACGTGAAGCACGGGTGTGGCAGCAACATGTTGTGGGGGTGCTTTGCTGCAGGAGGGACTGGTGCACTTCACAAAATTGATGGCATCATGAGGAAAGAAAATTATGTGGATATATTGAAGCAACATCTCAAGACATCAGTCAGGAAGTTAAAGCTTGGTCGCAAATAGGTCTTCCAAATGGACAATGACCCCAAGCATACTTCCAAAGTTGTGGCAAAATGGCTTAAGGACAACAAAGTCAAGGTATTGGAGTGGCCATCACAAAGCCCTGACCTCAATCCTATAGAAAATGTGTTGGCAGAACTGATAAAGCGTGTGCGAGCAAGGATCTTACAAACCTGACTCAGTTACTGTCATGCGGTGGGTGTAGCTGGTGTAGGTAGTCAGGCGCAGGAGAGCAGAGATGAGTGTACTAAGTACTTTACTGAGGCAAATGTACAAACGGAACGCAACCGCGTCACAAAAACAAATGCCCAAAACCAAGTAAGGCAGCACAAAGTACAAACTACACTTACAAATACCGGCTGCACAAAGCACGGGTGAAAACATACAAATCCGGTGTAAACCGGCATGCCGAACAAACAATTCCCCACACAGACATGGGGGAAACAGAGAGTTAAATAAACAACAGTAATGAGGGCAAATTAAAACCAGGTGTGATGGAAAACAAGACAAAACAAATGGAAAATGAAAAGTGGATCGGCGATGGCTAGAAGTCCGGTGACGTCGACCGCTGAACACCGCCCGAACAAGGAGAGGAACCGACTTGGACGGAAGTTGTGACAGTACTCCCCNCCCCCCCCCCCCCACTTGACGCGCGGTACTAGCCGCGCGCCGACACCGGCCTCGGGGACGACCCGGAGGGCGAGGTGCAGGGCGATCCGGACGGAGACGGTGGAACTCCCGGATCATTGAAGGGTCCAACACGTCCTCCACCGGAACCCAGCATCTCTCCTCCGGACCGTACCCTTCCCAGTCCATGAGGTGTTGAAGGCCCCTCGCCCGACGCCTCGAGTCCAGTATGGAGCGAACAGAATACGCAGGGGCCCCCTCGATGTCCAGAGGGGGCAGAGGAACCTCCCGCACCTCAGACTCCTGGAGCAGGCCAGCCACCACCGGCCTGAGGAGAGTCACATGGAACGAGGGGTTAATACGGTAATCGGGGGGGAAGCTGTAACCTGTAACTAACCTTGTTCAGTCGCCTCAGGACTTTAAATGGCCCCACAAACCGCATCCCCAGCTTCCGGCAGGGCAGGTGGAGGGGCAGATTTCGGGTCGGGAGCCAGACCCGGTCCCCCGGTGCGAACACCGGTGACGGTCTGCGCTGGCTTTCTGGCGCAGCACGGCCCGCTGAAGGTGAACATGAGCGGCGTCCCATGTCTCCTCTGCGCGCCTCAACCAGTCGTCCACCGCAGGAGCCTCGATCTGACTCTGAACCGGCTAGCACCCCAGTACACACTGGAAGGGAGAGAGGTTTGTGGAGGAGTGGCGGAGTGGCGGAGCGAGTTCTGGGCCATCTCTTCCCAGGGCACGAACGCTGCCCACTCCCCCGGCCGATCCTGGCAATAAGACCTCAGAAACCTACCCACATCCTGGTTCACTCTCTCCACCTGCCCGTTACTCTCGGGGTGATAACCCCAGGTAAGGCTGATCGAGACCCCCAGACGTTCCATGAACGCTCTCCAGACCCTCGAAGTGAACTGGGGACCCCGATCAGACACTATATCCTCAGGCACCCCGTAGTGCCCGAAGACGTGTGTAAACAAGGCCTCCGCAGTCTGTAGGGCCGTAGAGAGACCTACGGGAGGAGATGGCAGGACTTAGAAAAATGGTCCTCAACGACCAGGATCGTGGTGTTACCCTGTGAGGGGTAAGATCGGTTAAGAAATCCACCGACAGGTGCGACCAAGGCAGTAGTGGGCTGTAACTTGGGCAGGTGCCTAGGAGCCTTACACTGCGCGCACACCGAGCAGGAGGAAACATAAACCCTCACGTCCTTAGCCAAAGTGGGCCACCAGTACTTCCCACTCAGACAGCGCACCGTCTGACCGATGCCTGGATGACCAGAGGAGGGTGACGTGTGGGCCCAATAGAT
This sequence comes from Hucho hucho, assembly GCA_003317085.1. Classification (NCBI taxonomy): domain Eukaryota; kingdom Metazoa; phylum Chordata; class Actinopteri; order Salmoniformes; family Salmonidae; genus Hucho; species Hucho hucho. The sequence goes on from QNTS01004701.1 coordinate 142,398, forward strand.
CAGCCGGTCACGGACAGCAGACAGAACGTACAGACGCCCAGCTGGACACTGAGGGGGAGTGGGCTCTGCACGTAGCGCCCGCTCAATGTCCGCACTACCGGTGCCACCAGGCAGGAGGTCGGGTGTATGGGTGTGGGATCCATGGGCCGCTCCTCTGTGTCGTACAGCCGGGACAGTGCGTCTGCCTTCACGTTCTGGGAACCTGGTCTGCAAGAAAGGGTGAAAACAAAACGGGTGAAAAACATGGCCCACCTTGCCTGGCGAGGGTTCAGTCTCCTCGCTGCCCGGATGTACTCCAGATTGCGGTGGTCAGTCCAGATGAGAAAAGGGTGTTTAGCCCCCTCAAGCCAATGTCTCCACCCCTTCAGAGCCTTGACGACAGCCAACAGCTCCCGGTCCCCCAAGTCATAGTTTCGCTCCGCCGGGCTGAGCTTCCTCGAGAAGAAGGCACAGGGGCGGAGCTTCGGTGGCGTACCCGAGCGCTGAGAGAGCACGGCTCCTATCCCAGCCTCGGACGCGTCCACCTCCACTATGAACACCAAAGAGGGATTCGGATGGACCAGCATGGGAGCCGAGGTAAACAGAGCCCTCAGGTGACCAAAATCCCTGTCCGCCTCAGCCGACCACTGCAAACGTACCGGTCCCCCCTTCAGCAGTGAGATAATGGGAACCGCCACCTGACCAAAACCCCGGATAAACCATCCGGTAGTAATTGGCAAACCCTAGAAACCGCTGCACCTCCTTTACCGTGGTGGGAGTCGGCCAATTACGCACGGCTGAAATGAGATCTAATTTCGTGAAGAAGCGCGCCCCGTGCATTGACTCAATGGCTGTGGCGATGAGAGGTAGCGGGTAACTGTACCTCACAGTGATCTGGTTTTGGCCTCGATAGTCAATACACGGGCGCAGACGTCCCTCCTTCTTCTTCACAAAAAATAAACTCGAGGAGGCGGGTGAAGTGGAGGACCGAATGAACCCCTGACGCAGGGATTCAGTGACATGTTTCCATAGCCTCCGTCTCCGCCTGCGACAGGGGATACACGTGACTCCTGGGAAGTGCGGCGTCTACCAGGAGATTTATCGCACAATCCACCCGTCAATGGGGTGGTAATTGAGTCGCCTTATTTTTGGAGAAGGCGAGAGCCAAATTGGCATATTCGGGTGGAATGCACACGGTGGAGACCTGGTCTGGACTTTCCACCGTAGTAGCACCAACGGAAACCCCTAGACACCTCCCCGAGCACTCCCGACACCACCCCGTGAGAGCCCTCCGTTGCCAGGAAACAGTGGGGTCACCAGCTCTGTCAGGAGGAATGGGCCAAAATTCACCCAATTTATTGTAGGAAGCTTGTGGAAGGCTACCCGAAACGTTTGACCCAAATTGAATAATTTAAAGGCAATGCTACCAAATACTAATTGAGTGTATGTAAACTTCTGACCCACTGGGAATGTGATGAAAGAAATAAAAGCTGAAATAAATAATTCTCTCTACTATTATTCTGACATTTCACATTCTTAAAATAAAGTGGTGATCCTAACTGACCTAAGACAGGGAATTTTTACTAGGATTAAATGTCAGGAATTGTGAAAGTTTAAATGTATTTGGCTAAGGTGTATGTAAACTTCCGAATTCAACTGTAGCTCAATTATTGTGTATTTTATTGAATTCCTCATACTATTTTATTTTAGCAAGAATTTCACGGTAAAGTCTACACTAGTTGTATTCAGCGCATGTGACAAATACAATTATTTTTGTTTCTAACCCCCACTATCTACAGAGAAACAGACAGCCTTCAGACTAGCAGGTCCTCTCATCTCCTGCAGTGACACCAAGCCTCCAGTCTCAGGTGACCTGACATCCTAGTGCATTAGTGTCTATAGACAACTAGAGATACATAGAGATACAGCTCTCTGGTATTTACCTGGCAACAACCAGTGTTCAGTACGGTTGTGTAAAGTATGGGAATGTTTATGTATGTTTATGCAGAGAGACAAAGACAAGTGAGGACAGCGAGGAGGAATCCCTTCAAACTCCCGGCAGACAACATCTTCCTCCTGAGAATCAAGGAAAATGAACAAAGGAAGCTGGTGAAGAAGCCATGTTGTGTCGTCTGTAGTGTTTGAACATTCTCTGTTTGACTCTATCAGGGTTTCATTGCATTCATGATCCTTTTCCACTGTGACTGTGGACCTGACCATAATACTTGATCAAACTCTGATCCTCAGTGCCATCTTTCAACATGCCATCTTGACCATGCTCATTTGTGTGATGAACCATAGGAGCGCCAGCGGCAGCAGACACTGAAGGTCCATGAGAAGTCCACCTACGCTGGGAGGATACAAGCCAAGCAGGCTAACCTGAGGCAAGAGTTGAGGCAGGGGCAGAATGAGGTGTACCCCACCTCCAGCAGCAAGGCTGTGTCCACCCTCAGGGATGATCCGGCATGGAGGAAAGCTACCATCCTGAGTGAGTGCCCATCAGGCCTTGTTTGAAATTCAGAACATTCTGTGAACTGCTATTGGTCAATATTGCCCATGGGGTGCTAACATGCCTGCCATGGAATGTAGGTAATGTAAATGCATCATAATGCAGAAACCTCAACGTCCTAACTGTCTAATACATGGCTCTAATGACCAGTATAACATCATGCTTCTCTGGGTCTTTTTACTGTAGTCTTAGAGGGGTGAATCCTAACTTCAACTGAACTCAAATCTTCACTTATTCTCCAATTGACATCAATGGATGACTAAGTGTAAGCTAGGATTAGCCCTAGAGACATTTAGGATAAGTTGATAACTTGACAAGTTACTGAATCTGACTATTGACGCATAATGAAATTATGTATGCTCTGTTGTTTTCCAAGACCAAATCAAATCATCAAATCAAATCAAGCTTTATTTATACAGCACATTTCAGAATGCAACGCAATGTGCTTCACAGGAAAAAAACAAATAAAAAACAATGAAAATAAAAACGGAAATATTTACTACACAGCAAACAGAAGAGGATAAAAAACAAAAGAATAACAATAAAAACTGAGAGATTAAAAAGCACCCTAAGGAAAAGCAAAGCTAAAAAGGTTTGTTTCAAGATCTCTTTTAAATATGTCCATAGTTTTGGCACCCCTCAGGTTTTCTGGCAGGCTATTCCAGAGGCTGGGGGCATAATAACTAAAGGCTGTCTCTTCATGACTCTTGGTCCTAGGCTTTGGGATAGTTAAAAGGCCAGTGCCAGAGGACCTGAGGAACCTACTGGGTACATAACTCAAAAGCATGGATTGATTTAAAAACCAAAAGAAGAATCTTAAAACTAATTCTAAAACTCACAGGCAGCCAGTGCAGAGATCTGCTCTCTGTCTGGTCTTGGTCAGTACCCGTGCTGCAGCATTCTGTATGTTTTGCAGTTGACCAATGGCTTTCTTGAGTAGACCAGACATGAGACCATTACAGTAGTCAAGCCTGCTTGTAATAAAAGCATGGATGAGTCTCTCTGTATCAGCCTGAGAGAGAAACGGACGCACCTTGTCAATTTTCCTAAGGCGGTAAAAAGCTATTTTGGTCACATTCCTAATGTGTGATTCGTAATTGAGTTCAGAATCTAAAATGACACCTAGGTTTTTTACCTGGTGTTTTATCTTTATTGTCCGTGAATTAAAATGTGCAGCCAGATTCTCTCTCTTTGCTTTGGCTGCAACAATAAGTACCTCGGTCTTGTCTTGATTTAGCTGGAGAAAGTTGTGAGCCTTCCAAGTATTTAAATCACTAATACAGTCTAATAATTTATCTGTGGAGCTAAAATCCTCCGGTGACACAGAAATGTAAAGTTGTGTATCGTCTGCGTAAAAATGAAAATCAATGCTGTGCTTTCTGATAATGCTGCCAACGGCTAACATACACAGTATAAACTGAACAGTCCTGGACCCAAAATCGAACCTTGTGGAACGCCACATGTGATATATATTTTCTCGGAGTTATGTTCACCAAGGGTGACAGAAAACTCTTGACCGGTTAAATAGGTCCTAAACCAATTTAGAACTTGAGCAGAGAGGCAAACCCACTTCTCCAGTCTTTTCAGAAGGACATCATGATTAACAGTGTCGAATGCAGCACTTATATCCAAGCGTACAAGGACAGAGAGCTGTTTGGCATCTGTTTTGGCTCTAAGATCATTTACCACTTTAACTAAGCCCGTCTGGCATTTCTAATTGCCTTATATATGCCAAGTTGCTCTCTCAGAATATCATAATGGACGTGCAACTTTGACTTTCTCCACTTCCATTCTGCCTTTCTGCAATTTCTATTTAATTGATACCTTTCCTCACTCATCAGGATTACTTACCTATTGCTGTTTTCCAAGACAAAAAGTGTTTTGTGTTACTGTAGTGATGATGCTCTAGAGAGAATGTGCCCTCTCATATTGGACCTGCTCTCCTAATTCTAATCCTAACCATTTAGAGAAGAGAACAAAGACAGTCCTGTATCCAAAGTCAAAGGGATTTCATATATTTTCCCTCTCCTGTCTTTGCTTCAAAGTATTTGAGTTAGTGTTAAAGTATTTAAAGTTAGCATAAAAATATTTGAATTAGCATTAAAGTATTTGAGCTAGCGTTAAAGTATTTGAGTTAGCACTAAAGTATTTGAGTTAGCACTAAAGTATTTAAGTTAGAATTAAAGTATTTGAGTTAGCATAAAAGTATTTGAGTTAGCATAAAAGTATTTGAGTTAGCATAAAAGTATTTGAGTTAGCGTTAAAGTATTTGAGTTAGCGTTAAAGTATTTGAGTTAGCGTTAAAGTATTTGAGTTAGCGTTAAAGTATTTGAGTTAGCGTTAAAGTATTTGAGTTAGCATAAAAGTTTTGTCCAGATGACTGATGCTAAAAGGATAGGCAGTAATCAATGAGAGTTTGTTCCCTCATCAGACTCCAATGACAGGGAGAATATTAGTGAGTACATCACTAAGAAGAGAGAGATGTTTCTCATTGAGGTAAGAAATTACATAATGCTTAGTACACCAAACCAATCACAGTCCAGTTATGTATGATTACTGTCTCACACTCACAAAACCCAAAAGACACATCAATGCACTTACAGAAGTTAACATGGTGTTATTGTTTTCACCACTGGAGTATACATTTTCTAATCCTTCAAACCACAAGGCTTCTTAGCTTCAGAGTTAATAACAACAACAAAAGCTGTTTTATACGTAAATCAGTTCGGAGATGAGGTAAGTGGAAAAACAGAAAGGCGCGATTGCTGTTATTGGTAACACAGCGCATGGCTTGGTTCAGCTTCGTGTGCGTCCCCTTTTTGCTTGAAGGCTCCGTTTATATTTGCCCAAAGTTTCCCTGAGCTAAGCTTGCCTGACCTATTACCCAAGCTCTGACAAAACCTGCATTGTTCCTTTAAAAACACACATTTTCGTCCCTTAATTCTTTCCACAGCCTCGTAAAAAGATGTAAAAAAACAAAATAAGAAAAAAAGGGCACAATTACATCAGGATATGCTTGCTGTTGTCCAGTCCTAACCTTTTCAGAGAAAGTAAATAGCTACATGAATATGAAAACCCTTTGAGGCAGTAGCTTACTTGAAAGGCATCAATCCCCAGGTCTTGAGCTGCGTGTCTAATAGGTCCCCTGGCATCACATTTCACCCTCTTAAGTCCCAGAGCCGCAGACATTTACATTTCCTGAGATTACTCACTCTCCAGACCGTACAAACCTCAAGACACTTCCTTCACTGAGGAGTCTGTTTGCCTCAAGGGAGAGACAGCTCCAGCTCTTTAACTTATTACATGTACAGTATTAGCATATCACAGCATGGAGAACACGCAAATTACAAATATCTCTTCAATGTGACCTTTCCTGTTGTGTCTTTCCATTGCTATACCAACAAAACAATAAACACTCTCCGTCTCCGTTCTTACTTGGACCTGTTCTCTGTTTTGAACGCAAAGTCTCTCCTTCCTTCCTGTGGTCACTGACTTTTAACCCTTTCTCCCCAGTACTCCCTGGCTGTGAAGAGGGAGGTGATTCACAAGCTGGCCGAGGTGGCCACCAAGGAAGAGAACAGGCTGCAGCAGGCGGAGACATTTCTGGACGAGGACACGGCCATGTTTGACGAGTTCCTCGAGGAGAATGACAAGAACTCAGCGGAGGCAATCAAAATGTACCAGACTACAGTCTACTCCACTGTCTCTACAAAACAGTTTTCATATTGTGTGATTTCACAGTGTTTTTTTAAAATGGGTATAATGATTATTATGAATAATAACAATAAGATACCTTTTTTGAATGACTGAACCAACAAGAAGACTGTATTTCCCTCCATGTGCTTCCTTTAAATCATTATTGGTGTTAACTGTTGTAGTGCTGAACACGAGACCAAAGCCAAACTGGAGAAGGTTGCAGAGATCAAGAAGATCTCAGGCAAAATGGTGGCAGTGAAAAGGTAGTATGGCAGACAGTAAAGGGTCCTTTCTTTTAGTATGTACTGTGCATGAGTTTTGCATAAGTTGACATACTTTGTGTGATGGCTTCTGGATGTGTGCCATTGTTTGTGGTTGGTGTAAGTTTTACAAATGTTACTGCGTACATGCAATTGAGCATGATGGCACATGTTCATACGTGTCCACAGTGACATCTCCAAGAACGAGGAGATCCTGAAGGAGTACACCCTGTACAATGGCTTCCTGCTGAAGCTGTCCCCCACAGAGTGGCAGGAGAGACAACAGGCTCGCACGGCCATGGTGGACAAGATCAAAGCTGCCATCAAGGAGAGGGAGGCTCAGCTAGCCGAGCCAGCCAAACCCAACAGACGTATGTCAATTACAGTAGTCGTCACATCATATCACACCGGTCACATTTGACAGACTGTGATTATGGGTCTGGTTCATCAGAGATCTATGTTCTCTCTGTTCAGGTAGAGAGAGTATGGCCAGGGACCTGCCTCCTGTATGTGACCCCAGGACTCCCCAGAGACAGAGTATGATGGGAACCAGAGAGAGCATCAAGCCGTGAGTGGAGGCCCAGTACAGGATCATTACTCCAGAGCAGGGCTCGCCAACCTTGTTCCTGGAGAGATACCCCCCTGTTCCCTACAACGCCAGTTGTAACTAACCTGATTCAGCTTGTCAACCAGCTAATTATTAGAATCAGGTGCGCTAGATTAGGGTTGGAGTGAAAACCTACAGGACGGTAGCTCTCCAGGAACAGGGTTGGAGTGAAAACCTACAGGACGGTAGCTCTCCAAGAACAGGGTTTGACTGAACCTACTGGGCGGTAGCTCTCCAGAAACAGGGTTGGAGAGCCCTGTTTAAGAGTGTGTTGTTGAGATGAGATGTCGCATTATTTAACTGTATCCCTGTCACAAGAGGTTGGTGGCACCTTAATTGGGGAGGACATAGGTGGGATGGTATCAAATACATGCCTTCCATATGTTTGATGCCATTCCATTAACTCTATTCCAGCCATTATAATTTTTATTTTACCTTTATTTAACTAGGCAAGTCAGTTAAGAACAAATTCTTGTTTTCAATGATGGCCTAGGAACAGTGGGTTAACTGCCTTGTTCAGGGGCAGAACGACAGATTTTTACCTTGTCAGCTCGGGGATTCGATCTTGCAACATTTCGGTTACTAGTCCAACGCTCTAACCACTAGGCTACCTGCCGCCCCAATATGAGCCGTCCTCCCCTCAGCAGCCTCCACTGATCCCAATGTCCTTATGTTGGTTGTGTTTTAGGAAGGAGGTTACAGTACCGGTGGATGAGAGCAAACTGCCTGAATATGAGGTCAGATAGGTTTTATGCTATATCATTCACCTGGTATCACAGTAGCCTTAACATTGACCTAAGTAAAGGTTCACTGTGTGTATGCATTACCCCACAGGAGCCGGAGCTGTACTTCACTGACCCTCAGCAGCTGTTGGACCTGCTGACAGACCTGGAGAAGCAGAACCTGACTCTGATCCAGAACTCCAGAGAGACAGAGGAGACCATGGAGGAGTTCAAACACACTATGGACAACACTCGCAACAAGATGTTAGAGAGCCCAGCGACTTTATGTCCTCACATCTACAGTCGTGGCCAAAAGTTTTGAGAATGACACAAATATTAATTTCCACATAGTTTGCTGCTTCAGTGTCTTTAGATATTTTTGTCAGATGTTACTATGGAATACTGAAGTATAATTACAAGCATTTCATAAGTGTCAAAGGCCTTTATTGACAATTACATGAAGTTGATGCAAAGAGTCAATAGTTGCAGTGTTGGCCCTTCTTTTTCAAGAGCTCTGCAATCCACCCTGGCATGCTGTCAATTAACTTCTGGGCTACATCCTGACTGATGGCAGCCCATTCTTTCATAATCAATGCTTGGAGTTTGTCAGAATTTGTGGGTTTTTGTTTGTCCACCCGCCTCTTGAGGAGTTTCCTGGCCAGTGACCCAAAATATCAATGTTTTGTTCCCCGAGCCACTTAGTTATCACTTTTGCCTCATGGCAAGGTGCTCCATCATGCTGGAAAAGGCATTGTTTGTCACCAAACTGTTCCTGGATGTTTGGGAGAAGTTGCTCTCGGAGGATGTGTTGGTACTGTTCTTTATTCATGGCTGTGTTCTTAGGCAAAATTGTGAGTGAGCCCACTCCCTTGGCTGAGAAGCAACCCACACATGAATGGTCTCAGGATGCTTTACTGTTGGCATGACACAGGACTGATGGTAGCGCTCACTTTGTCTTCTCCGGACAAGCTTTTTTCCGGCTGCCCCAAACAATCGGATAGGGGATTCATCAGAGAAAATGACTTTACCCCAGTCCTCAGCAGTCCAATCCCTGTACCTTTTGCAGAATATCAATCTGTCCCTGATGTTTTTCCTGGAGAGAAGTGGCTTCTTTGCTGCCCTTCTAGACACCAGGCCATCCTCCAAAAGTCTTCGCCTCACTGTGCGTGCAGATGCTGAGTGTGGACGGACGACGGTAAGGACTCGTTCGAGACATGACCACCACGGGGCTAGGGCGTCGACTTAGTTGAAATCCTCTGCCAGGACCGTGAACGACCTGAAAGAACCCGCGGGACTTCGGAAGAAGTGTTGTTAACTTGGCGAGAGGAACTTCTTCTTGATGATCCGATAAATGGTTGATTTAGGTGCAATCTTACTGGCAGCGATATCCTTGCCTGTGAAGCCCTTTTTGTGCAAAGCAATGATGACGGCACGTGTTTCCTTGCAGGTAATCACGGTTGACAGAGGAAGAACAATGATTCCAAGCGCCACCTACCTTTTGAAGCTTACAGTCTGTTATTCGAACTCAATCAGCATGACAGAGTGATCTCCAGCCTTGTCCTCGTCAACATTCACACCTGTGTTAACGAGAGAATCACTGACATGATGTCAGCTGGTCCTTTTGTGGCAGGGCTGAAATGCAGTGGAAAGTTTTTTGGGGGATTCAGTTCATTTGCATGGCAAAGAGAGACTTTGCAATTAATTGCAATTCATCTGATCACTCTTCATGACATTCTGGAGTATATGCAAATTTCCATCATACAAACTGAGGCAGCAGACTTTGTGAAAATTAATATTTGTGTAATTCTCAAAACGTTTGGCCATGACTTCTTCCTTTAAAGGTTTGGAGCTTATGCCGCGACAGTTTGTGGTAGATGGTGGCAGATTGGTGTAAATTGCGTCATTCTGGCAACAATGTCTGACACAACGTATAACGTGCCGTAGAATTCTGCGGCACCCCGCAAGGTGTGCTGCAGTACGCCATAACTTTTAAAGGAAGAACCACTGTAGTGTCGATAGTGATTGAACTACCTGTATTCAAACTGCCATTACCTGTGAGTAGCATAATCTGTTGGCGTTTATTAAAAACATTGTGCATTCTCCCGTTCTTACAAGAACAATCTTCCAAGAACACCTGAAGGAGCATACTGTCAAGAATGCATGAATGCAAAGCATTCCAAATTGGTCAAATTTTAAACATTGTGTGTATCCAGGGACCAGGAGACAGAGCAGCTGACCCAGCAGATTGACATAATTGCCCATGCCATCCAGAGAGAGAAGGACATGGCTGCTGAGCTGGAGCTCAAATCACGACTCTTCTCCTTTGGGAAATACAAGGCAGAGGACCAGGTAAATATGAACTGTTCACAGACAGACAGACAGACAAACAGACAGCACACACAACTGCTTGCATTCATATGTACACACACATACAGTACACAGAGTGAACCCTACTGGGCAAAGTCACCATACATGCCTAATCTAGGGCAAATGAGGTACAGTGGGAGTGTGAAGCAGTGAAGTTGAACTCGCTCACCCTCACGTGGCTCTTACACTGACTGACTTCCATTATCCCTCTGTACAGGATGTGATGCTGGAGGCCCTGGGCAGGAAGGTGGCCGAGGTGTACAGGAGCTATGCGGGGGAGAGTGGGGCCAACCTGACCACGCTGCAGATGCTAACCAACCTCGAGGGCCGCATGGGGGAGTTGCTGGAAAACGTGGAGCTGTTTCCCAAGGACCGCGTGCTCATGGCCGAGAGGGCCAAGGAGAAGGAGAGGAGACTCAGGTGGGTCAACAAGAGTACAGTCAGTTAGCTAACATATCAGTAGTCAGTCAGGTAGCTAACATATCAGTAGTCAGTCAGTTAGCTAACATATCAGTGGTCAGTCAGTTAGCTAACATATCAGGGTTCAGTCAGTTAGCTAACATATCAGTGGTCAGTCAGTTAGCTAACATATCAGTGGTCAGTCAGTTAGCTAACACATCAGTGGTCAGTCAGTTAGCTAACATATCAGTAGTCAGTCAGTTAGCTAACATATCAGGGGTCAGTCAGTTAGCTAACATATCAGGGGTCAGTCAGTTAGCTAACATATCAGGGGTCAGTCAGTTAGCTAACATATCAGTATTCAGTCAGTTAGCTAACATATCAGGGGTCAGTCAGTTATCTAACATATCAGGGGTCAGTCAGTTATCTAACATATCAGGGGCCAGTCAGTTAGCTAACTGACTGACTACTGATATGTTAGCTATTGGCATCAACTCCTCCTATTGGCATTCTTCCTCCTCCAAACACGGCGAGTTGAGTTGATGCCAAAGAACCATGAAAAACAGCCTCAGACCATTATTCCTCCTCCACCAAACTTTACAGTTGGCACTATGCATTGGGGCAGGTAGCGTTTTCCGGGTCTCTGCCAAACCCAGATTAGTCCGTCGGACTTCCAGATGGTGAAGCGTGATTCATCACTCCAGAGAGCGCGTTTCCACTGCTCCAGTCATTGATGGTCACGACGATCACACCAAGCTCAAAGTTGCTTAGGCCACTAGTTTTGCCCATTCTAACGTTCAATTGAACAGTAACTGAATGCCTCGGTCCCTGTCTGCCTGCTTTATATAGCAATCCATGGCCACTTGATTCACTGTCTGTTGGAATGAATGGGGTGGTGTACCTAATAAACTGAATGTGTCTGTGTTTCCAGGCTAAGGGAGGAGAAGGTTCGTGTGCAGAAGATGCAGCAAGAGGAGCGCCTGCGTAAAGCATTTGAGAGAGCTCAGGCTGACACCAAGAGACCTGTGAGTGAAACACACGACAATACAATACACAACACTCACAGACAACACACTAAATGTTGGTCACAGATCTTACAAAAGAAAGCATCATACATGACAAGCCTTACCAGATGTCAGTGTATAGACATATCGACACAGACACTAATGTGAATTTTGTGATTTCAGACAGGGAAGAAGCTGATGCCTCGCTCACTACCTCCGGTGACTGAGCAGTTAGTGAACAATGATGACGGAGACACTGACATGGAGAAGGAGAAACAGCTCTACTTCTTCACCTGAACCCCTCCAGCCTACACCGTGGTCCCTGATGGATCTTCAGTAGTTGATGTGTTCTGTATGTTAATGTTAAATCCAAATTCAATTGTCGGTATATGCAGATTATACTTTGGAGAGTTGATACTTTGCCAGTACCTTTTCACTGCCACAAGATGGCATCAAGATCCCGAGATCAGGAGTATGTGTAGATGCTAAGGAAGAAGACATAATGAACGGTCCTGTAAACTGAAAGTACAGACCTCCAGAAATACTGAACACAAATACTACCACACACTTTGGGACTCTGTTTTAAAGTGCTTTAATGTCACCTGATGCGTTCACATAAAGCCGAGTTGGGCCAGGATTCAATCCAAGACATATGTTATGGGCATTACAATCCAAGACATATAGTGAGGGGAAAAAGTATTTGATCCCCTGCTGATTTTGTACGTTTGCCCACTGACAAAGAAATAATCAGTCTATAATTTTAATGGTAGGTTTATTTGAACAGTGAGAGACAGAACAACAACAAAAAATCCAGAAAAACGCATGTGAAAAATGTTATGAATTGATTTGCATTTTAATGAGGGAAATAAGTATTTGACCCCTCTGCAAAACATGACTTAGTACTTGGTGGCAAAATCCTTTTCGGCAATCACAGAGGTCAGACGTTTCTTGTAGTTGGCCACCAGGTTTGCACACATCTCAGGAGGGATTTTGTCCCACTCCTCTTTGCAGATCTTCAAGTCATTAAGGTTTCGAGGCTGACGTTTGGCAACTCGAACCTTCAGCTCCCTCCACAGATTTTCTATGGGATTAAGGTCTGGAGACTGGCTAGGCCACTCCAGGACCTTAATGTGCTTCTTCTTGAGCCACTCCTTTGTTGCCTTGGCCATGTGTTTTGGGTCATTGTCATGCTGGAATACCCATCCACGACCCATTTTCAATGCCCTGGCTGAGGGAA
>QNTS01004703.1:9973-28397 GCA_003317085.1 Hucho hucho
GAGGGGACTGGGGCCTTTACTTTCATGATAAGGGGCGACTGGTGCCTTTACTATCATGAGTAGAGGGGACTGTGGCCTTTACCATCATGAATAGAGGGGCCTGGGGCCTTTACAATCATGAGTAAAGGGGCCTGGGGCCTTTACTATAATGCGTGGAGGGGACTGGGGCCTTTACTATCATGAGTAAATGGGACTGTGGCCTTTACTTTCATCAGTAGAGAGGACTGTGGCCTTTACTATCATGAGTAAAGGGGACTGGGGCCTTTACTATCATGAGAAGAGGGGACTGTGGCCTTTACTATCATGAGTAAAGGGGCATGGGGCCTTTACTATCATGAGTAAAGGGGACTGGGGCCTTTACTATCATGAGAAGAGGGGACTGTGGCCTTACTATCATGAGAAGCGGGGACTGGGGCCTTTACTGTCATGAATAAAGGCGACTGGGACCTTTACTACCATGAGTAGAGGGGACTGGGGCCAGTACAATCATGAGTTCTGGTGACTGGCGACTGAGGACTTTTACTTTCATGAGTAGTGGAGACTGGGGACTGGGACCTTCACTATAATTAGTAGGGGGGACTGGGAAGGCTAGTATTTTTATAACTGTGTGAGTGAGTGGAGCTCAGTGGATCTCACTTCCTGTTGTAAATGTCCCTTTTGTGTGTGGTTGTTTCCTGTCCGGAGTGACACCAGTGCTCCCACAATGGAGAAAGACACCCACGGGACCTTCCCTCAACCCCAAGGGAACCAAATTGTGTCTGTGTGTCTGTCGGTGGGTGGGGACTGTAGGATGGACATAAGAAATTCCGGTGATGTCCATCGTTTTACAAGTCAACAAAGCCTATCCAAAGCTGGAGACACAACTGAGTTTAACTGTCAAACGAGCAGCTATTTTTCCTGCCTACCTGGCAGATGAATCTGATGTAAATACCAAGGCAGATGAATGCTACAGTACATGACAGCCAGGTACAATCACTTCCAGAAGCATCTAGTGTCTCACACACTAGAAAATGACACAGGCATACTCAAGAAGTAGACATTACAGCTCCGCGTCTGAGGAAGAAAACCCATACTAACCTATAACTGACTGAGAACATGCTGGTTCACATAGAAACACCAAACTATTTTCCTCCTACACCAGAGGAAGCTGTGAGTTGCCCTGGTCTCTGTCATCTTAACACTGAGGTGGAGGTGGAGGTTCGAAAGCGTTAAACAAAGTAATATACAGTAAAGAGAATCTTAACACGATTCCTGGGTGAAAGAGTGTAAGAGCGTAGGGAAGAGGAGGAGGAGGGTGGGTAGAGGGAAGTGCTTGGACAGGAATGCGGACCTTGCTGAAACACTGCAACTCCTCTTTACTGTACGGGCGGATGTGTGTGGTGGACTTTCAGGGAATCTGTCTGATGGATAAAAGTGAGGGAAGGGTAAACAACAAACACCAGCCTTGTTGATGAGACCTCGGGCTCTTTCATTAAGTCTCTGAAAGGACCTCCTAATAGGTGGGAGATGGCCTCTAAGAAAATGTTGCGCCTCAGGGCGAGGACAGAGGAAGAGTAGCATGGGTTGCAAGTCAGGAAAGAGAGTCCTTCTTTGTGACAGTTAACCTATTTGCCCCGTGACTGAGTTGCATTTTCTGTGAAAATTGGCGGGCAAATTCGTCCCTACGGCAGAAAGGGGTGGTGGATTATTTTGAGCTGAGAAGAGTCTTTGATAAGACATTTGGTTTGGTGTCACAAGTTTTCTGAGATTAAAAGCATTTCTCTGAAGAATGAATCCGGGCTGAAATGGCGTGTGTTTTGGATACTTGTTTACCTGGATAAACTATTCGAATTTGATATCCCTCCAGATAAGATTTCTTTCTAAATTGAATTGGAGTTATTTTGACAATCTGACTGATGAGAGCAGACATAGGTTTACATTCACTTGACTTCTAGTGTTTTTCTATCAAACATAAGCATCACTACAGACCCCACATACAACACAAGCTAGATAGTTCAACAGAACCAATATCCTTTTTCCATTAAGTACCTCCTTTTCCTCCTAAAGGCACTAACTTTTGTTAACGTCTAGGATGTAAAGGTGATATGACAGTGTCTTGAGTCATTTTCAAACACAGTGAGCCCTATTGTTTTAGATGAACAGTTGCCAGACGGGCCTGATTCAAACACACAGCCAGACAGGCCTTCTCAACACATTAGGGTGCATTTTGACTAAATATGGGGTTCCCCCAGGGTCAGTTCTGTGGACGTTGCAATTCGGTGAATCAGAGGGTAAAATGCCACAGATACAGGTTAAATAAACCTCCATGTTCCAAAAAATAAACAGAGGGAAAGACAGACAGACAGACAGTGAGTACAGACCAGGCAGGGCGGGTCAAATACAGGAAGGAAACCGCAAGACTCCAGCAAAGTCAAGCCCTGAAGAATGTCTGTCTCTCATAGTAGTTAGTTTCACATGCACGCGCACGCACACGGACACGCACACACACACACACACACACACACACACACCTCCTTCGCCATCTTGTTTTAAGAACGGCTACTTTTCTGGCTCTGTAGGGCTACTAAGTCCTGAGTCTGGGTGAAAGGTCATGCTCTCTCCATCCTGCTGGCTGGATGCCCATCATTGTGTTTATATAATACCACTGGCGCTATTTCTAGATAGGAGCAACGGCGTTCCCGACACGGAGCCTCCCTCCTCCGCCCTCCTCTTGCCGCAATCAAGGAAAAACGACATGCCTCCATTTTTGGAACGATGGATCCGAGACAGGAATAGGGCAAGACTATGAATAAAACAAAATCCACGTGACTCCATTTTAAAACAAACTGCCATAGTGTTTCTCCAGGGTAAGTGGTACAGTTAGAGCTACAGAAGGATCTTAATTTGATTTGTACATAATATAACATGTCCAATGTCTACTCTTTTGGAACTTTTGTGAGTGTAATGTCTCCTGTTCATTTTTTATTGTTTATTTAACTTTTGGTTATTATCTATTTCACTTGCTTTGGCAATGTAAACATATGCTTCCCATGCCAATAAAGCCCCTTAAATTGGAGAGAGAGAGAGAGAGAGAGAGAATCTCCCAAGGCACTGATTACATGGAGGCTCTCTGCATGTTTGCCAGTTCAGGGTGCTGACACAGTGAAACGCCCCACTGACAGTCTTCACTTTCATCTCCCCCCAGGCCTCCTCTCCAATCTCTCTACCCCCAGACACCCACTCTAGAGTACCCAGCCCAGCCAGGGGCTGCCTTATCAGGTGCAGGTGAGGGGAGAGGGAGGGTAAGAACCAAAGGCTCCATTGTTCAGCCTACAGGCCAAGAGAAGAGGGGAAGATAGGGGAGGAATGCTCAGTGGAGAGGCCGATCACAGATCAAAGACTTATGGGGATTGGGGGAAGAAGGGAGGGATAGAGGGAATAGGGGGAAGGAAAACCATCATCGTTTGTACTGTGTTCATACAATGACTCTTGTATGAGAGAACAGAGGGAGGAACGAGGTGACGGTAATTGACCGTGTCGTAACAATCCCCCCCACATATTCTCAGTGGGCGGCCGCTGTCCTAATCCTTCCTCTTTCGTTCCTCGATTCTCAAAATCTTTCCCTCATAAAAATATAGATTTCTATGGCAGCACAGCAAGCTTCCTGCCTGAGACAATCAACTTCCTGAAGAAAAGGATGCTGGGTAAATGAGTAAATGAGTCTTAGGGGCTGTTTTAAATGTCCGTGATAAACGCATCTGAAATGGCACCGTATTCCCTAATTTAAAAGTAGTCCAGTAAAGGAATAGGGATCATATACTGTTGTTTATGTAATTCCATGGTACCAACTTCCATTTCGAATGCAGTCCACCACGTCTGATTTGCGGTGTCGCCATCTGCAAAAACCTCCTCCTCCTCCGAGCATGTTGGTCTGCATTCTTCCTCCCTCTTCAGTAAAATTTCAGGAGGGAGAATACTAGGTCGGCTACAGGAAGCCTGTAGGTATTTACACTGAAGAGCAGGAGATAGACAGGAACTACAGGAAGCCTGGAGGTATTTACACTGAAGAGCAGGAGACAGACAGGGACTACAGCAAGTCTGGAGGTATTTACACTGAGGAGCAGGAGACAGACAGCGACTACAGGAATCCTGGAGGTATTTACACTAAGGAGCATGAGACAGACCGGGACTACAGGAATCCTGGAGGTATTTACACTAAGGAGCAAGAGACAGACCGGGACTACAGGAAGTCTGGAGGTATTTACACTGAGGAGCAGGAGACAGACATGGACTACAGGGATCCTGGAGGTATTTACACTGAGGAGCAGGAGACAGACAGGGACTACAGGAAGTCTCTAGGTATTTACACAGGAGACAGACAGGGACTACAGGGATCCTGGAGGTATTTACACTGAGGAGCAGAAGACAGACATGGAGTACAGGAATCCTGGAGGTATTTACACTAAGGAGCATGAGACAGACCGGGACTACAGGAAGTCTGGAGGTATTTACACTGAGGAGCAGGAGACAGACATGGACTACAGGAATCCTGGAGGTATTTACACTAAGGAGCAAGAGACAGACAGGGACTACAGGAAGTCTGGAGGTATATACACGGACTATAAAGAGTGCATTTGGAGCAGCTATCCCAGGAATAAACGCGTTAAGTCCCCATGTCTACTTACAGACTCAGGTCAAAATAACATATTGCCTAAAGTGGGGATATGTAACCATATCATCACTCACAGATAAACCCATGTCAAAAACACAACACAGCGCCAATCTATTTTCTATAGCATACTGTAAGCTATTCATCCTAAACATCTGTTGTCTATAGCATGCTGTAGGCTATTCATTCTAAACATCTGTTTCTATAGAATACTGTAGGCTATTCATCCTAAACATCTGTTTCCTATAGCATGCTGTAGGCTGTTCATTCTAAACATCTGTTTCTATAGAATACTGTAGGCTATTAATCTTAGCAATCTGTTTTCTATAGCATACTGTAGGCTATTCATCCTCAACATCTGTTTTCTATAGCATACTGTAGGCTATTCATCCTAAACATCTGTTTTATATAGCATACTGTAGGCTATTCATTCTAAACATCTGTTTTATATAGCATACTGTAGGCTATTCATCTTAAACATCTGTTTCTATAGCATTCTGTAGGCTATTCATCCTAAGCATCTGTTTTCTATAGCATACTGTAAGCTATTCGTCCTAAACATCTGTTTTCTATAGCATACTGTAGGCTATTCATTCTAAACATCTGTTTTCTATAGCATACTGTAGGCTATTCATCTTAAACATCTGTTTCCTATTGCATACGACAAGCTATTCATTCTAAACATCTGTTTTCTATAGCATACTGTAGGCTATTCATCTTAAACATCTGTTTCCTATAGCATACTGTAGGCTACTCTTCCTAAATATCTGTTTTATATATCATATCATCTTAATAACCTGTTTTCTATAGCATACTGTATGCTATTCGTCTTAACAATCTGTTTTCTATAGCATACTGTAGGCTATTCATCCTAAGCATCTGTTTTCTACAGCATACTGTAGGCTACTCAACCTAAACATCTGTTTCTATAGCATACTTTAGGCTATTCATCTTAACAATCTGTTTTATATAGCATACTGTAGGCTATTCCTTCTAAACATCTGTTTTCTATAGCATACTGTAAGCTATTCATCCTAAACATCTGTTTTCTATAGCATACTGTAGGCTATTCATCTTAACAATCTGTTTTCTATAGCATGCTGAAGGCTACTCATCCTAAAAATATTTTTTCTAAAGCATACTGTAGGCTATTCATCTTAACAATCTGTTTTCTATAGCATACTGTAGGCTATTCATCCTAAACATCTGTTTTCTACAGCATACTGTAGGCCATTCATCTTAAACATCTGTTTCCTATTGCATACGACAAGCTATTCATTCTAAACATCTGTTTTCTTTAATATACTGTAGGCTACTCATCCTCAACATCTTTAGCATACTGTAGGCTACTCTTCCTAAACATCTGTTTTCTATAGCTTACTGTAGGCTATTCATCATAAGCATCTGTTTTCTTTAGCATACTGTAAGCTATTCATCCTAAACATCTGTTTTCTATAGCATACTGTAGGCTATTCATCTTAACAATCTGTTTCATATAACATGCTGAAGGCTACTCATCCTAAAAATCTGTTTTCTAAAGCATACTGTAGGCTATTCATCTTAACAATCTGTGTGTAACAGAAGTGTGCAGTTCGGAGCATCCCTCCGGTTGTCGGAGGGAATGCTTCTGTTTCCGTGGTGACTGTAAAATGAACCATGAATGGCCAAGTCTTTCATATTGTCACCCCCAAGGCACTACACACCGTGAGTGTGATGTCACATGGTTCCAAGAGATATTATATAAATGGGGCTTTGATGTGACAATGAACACTGATGTCTGTTTCGCCAGTAAAATCCCTCCCCTCCCCAACTCATGATACCCATGTCCAGGATTCCATCACATAACCCCAGTGGTGGGGGGGGGGGGGTTGTTAGGTAACACAGCTGCAGGAAGTGGAACTGATTTTACAGTGCCCCCAAATGACAAAAACAGACTTTAAAATGGCTTTATAGTTAGTAGTCCGTAGGCTATTACATGTGATTCTGAGCCCAATCCTCAGCTTAGATTGATAGTCTGTGAGAAGGTCATTGTGAAAAGTTGCGTAATTGAGAAGAGACGTCCGACCAAAATATGGAAGGACACGTCACACGCACACACACACACACATGCACACACACACGCACGCACACGCACACACACTCCTCTCTCATCTCTCATCTCTCCTCCCTCCTTCCCCTCTCCCTGGTATTGTTTTCTGGTGCACAGAAGACTTGGGTGGTATTTAATGAACGCTACGTCCCCACTGCTTCTTTGACAGTGCCTTTATCCAGTCCGGGTGTTTCCTGGTGACACTGTGTAATACCGGCAGACTACAAGGAGACTGGAGAGTGGTCAGAGCCGAAATGGCTCCCCCCCCCCCCCCGTCCAGAGACAGAGTTGTGTCTAGAAGGTTTTTTCAAAATATACTTTTTGTATCAGGTTTAGGAGAATTAACGTAGCAGGTTATGAGAATGAGGTTAAGGTTAGGAAAGGGATTAGGGTTAGCTAAAAATGAATTCAACTCAAATCAAAAGAATGGAACGCCCTTCCATCTCATATAAGTGAACAGCAAACCTGGTTTAAAAACAACAAATAAAGCAACACCTCACAGCACAACGCCTCTTCCCCATGTGACCTACTTGTTGTGTGCATGTACTGACATGTATGTGGAATTGATAGATGCACACACACACTACATGTTAGCGTTTTGACATTCATGTAAATTGTAAAGCTTTTTGTCTGTAATGTCTTTTTCATTATCTGTCAGACCCCAGTAAGACTAGCTGTCGTCATCGGCGGCGGCTAATGGGTGAGCCTAACAAGTCAAATCAAACCAAATGTTATTTGTCACATGCTTTGTAAACAACAGGTGCAGACTAACAGTGATCTGCTCACTAACGGGTCCTTTTTTTGATAGCCAGCCAGGTTGTTGCTAATGGCTAACTAACTGAACTCAAGGACAATACCCGAGTCACAATGTCTACATGTTGTCCCCCCAGGTCAGGAGGCGGAATTTACAACAGGAAATGCCATTGCTGGGGGGGTGGGAGGTGTGTGTCTGTGTGTACGCGTGTGTGTGTGTGTGTGTAGGGGGTTTGAGTGAGGTTTGGGAAGGTTTGGGGATCTATCTGACAAGCCGGCGAGTCTGGCATCTATCTCCTTCCTCCCGATGATGGGTTGGGCTTATGGTGATGGGTTGGGGTTAGGGTGATGGATTGGGGTTAGGGTGACGGGTTGGGGTTAGGGTGATGGGTTGGGTTGGGTTTAGGGTGATGGGTTGGGGTTAGGGTTAGGGTGATGGGTTGGGGTTAGGGTGATGGATTGGGGTTAGGGTAATGGGTTACGGTTAGGGTGATGGATTGGGGTTAAGGTGACGGGTTGGGGTCAGGGTGATGGGTTGGGGTTAGGGTGATGGGTTGGGGTTAGGGTGATGGGTTGGGGTTAGGGTGATGGGTTGGGTTTAGGGTGATGAGTTGGCCAACATATGGGTCTGATAAATGTTGTTATCTCAATACACATCATGTGTCTCTCTGTGACACCCTGGGATATGCCAGAGCCTCCCCCTCCACTCCTGCTGTCTCCGTCTCTCCTTCTATCTCTCCTGCCCTCCGCCTCCCTCCCTTCCCTAGCTCTGAGCTGAACCCAGGAGAAAGATGAATAAATGGCATCCTCTGACCTTGCGTATGGCTCCTAGCCCCCCATAAATCATAGCCTGTCTGGCCTCATTGGCAGACGGACGCACACGCATGCGCTCACACACACAAAAACATCAGTTCCACGTTATTCACAACAGACAGGTCATCATCAAAATCATACCAATCAGGTAAACTGCTGAAGGGAAAATATTCCCATTCATCTGTATGATATTACCTCTATCATTTCTACCAGTACATGTAACCGTTGAGAATCGAACCCAGTCAACCCAATGTGTGACGTAACCATTAGACCAAGAGGACACACTGAGGGTGTGAGTGTCAGACAGGGCTACCTCATCACGAGAGTGTGACTCAAAATCAGCTCCGCTACACACAGCACACACACACAAACATACACACACCTTCACTCACCAGCAACAGCCAATACACAGGAAATCAAAGGAGAAAGTGGAAAACCAACACTACAGGAGAAAACAGAAAAGCATGATGACTTACCATTTTTATGGGCTGTCTTAGGCATGACAGACAGGCTCTGTAGAAGAGACGAACACAGAGGAAGAGTCAGGATTGGTTTTAAGACTTGACTTAAAACTGCAACATCGGTACTGAAACATTGGTAACACTTTACAGACAGGTGTGTGATCTTAATTTGATCACCATGTTGCAGAAGAACTTTCCTGTAATGCAGGACATATACAATTTGAAGTGTATTTGAGGTTTAAAAAGGCTTCTGAAGTTTGCAATTTCCACTTTATTTTCCCTCCCGAGAAATGTAATCAACCCTCTGTAAAATTGTTCATTAATTATAATCCACATAATAATTCACATTTCCTGTTGCTACAGGAATATTTTCCTGCTGTAGCAAACTGGCTCAAATTAAGATCCTGTATCTGTACTGGTTACATTTGTTAGAAGCATCTATGGACCTACTGTCATACCATAAGGCCTTACTAGATCTGCAAAATGTCCTGCTTAATCACTCCTGATTCCTGGGAATCCTCCAAACTGGATTTCTAGAAATGTGGTCAATAGGCCTGATTCCTACTGCAGGTAAATCCCCTTCCATAAAGGGTTTAAATCTCTGACACTTTAAGTGCACTCTCACAGGAATGGAATTTAATTCAAGCAAATTCTCAAATACGTTTTACCATGTTTTACAGTTATCTAATATGATTTAGTACCACGGTTCATTATTCAGTGTGTGTGTGTGTGTCTGTGTGTGTGTGTGTGCTTGCCTGTTCCAGAGTGCAGCTGGCTAGAGAATGTGATTCAAACAAATTATCATCCATTCCAGAGCGTTGAAAACATCAGAAATACAACATACTCCCCTAACTTTACTTTCCACTTTTAAGTCTGACCTTTGACCCAGTAAATGTGTGTTCTTCTAGGCCTAGACGGAGTTACTTTAGCCATGCGGAAGGCATGGGGCTAACAAGTCGTTTTCTGATGTGCAAACGCCTCCATCCAAGGCCACAGCAACAGATAAAGAATTTTAAGACTACGTTTTCCTTAGAGAAGGGGAGAGGGAGAGAGGGTTGTGTGTGTATGTGTGTGTGTGTGTGGAATGCAGGGGTCTCCCTTGTTCTCTGACATCTGACCTCGGGTCCCAACTGACCTTTGATCTCTGAACCTGTTTTAATCCAAGACGGGTCCCTGGAATAAATCTGGGGCCAAAGCTTCACACTATACATATGTTTGTGTAAGAGTGTGTTTGTGTGTTCTTAGGTGAACATTTCACTTATTTAGATACCTAATAGCAGTGATATAGTCAAGTAACTAAACTTGATTCCAAGTCGAGTCCTAAGTCCCTAGTATTTGAATCCGAGTCGTTTATACACAGAAATTGTCCACCCACACAGACGCACAGGCGCAACAGCTCCTCTTCAACCTCAGGAGGCTGAATAAATTTGGCTTGTCATCTAAAACACTCACCAACTTTACAGATGCACAATCGAGAGCATCCTGTCGGGCTGTATCACCGCTTGGTATGGCAATTGCACCGCCCACAACCACAAGGCTCTCCAGAGGGTGGTGCGGTCTGCACAACGCATCATTGGAGGCAAACTACCTGCCCTCCAGGACACCTACAGCACCCGATGGCACAGGAAGGCCAAAAAGATCATCAAGGACAACAACCACCAGAGTCACTGCCTGTTCACCCCGCTATCATCCAGAAGGCGAGGTCAGTACAGGTGCATCAAAGCTGGGACCGAGAGACTGAAAAACAGCTTCTATCTCAAGGCCATCAGACTGTTAAACAGCCATTACTAACATAGAGAGGCTGCTGCCAACATACAGACTCAAATCTCTGGCCACTTAAATAAATTGACTTAATAATGGACTTAATAAAGGTATTAATAAAGGTACTAGTCACTTTAAATAACACCACTTTAATAATGTTTACATATCCTACATTACTCATCTCATATGTATATACTGTATTCTATACCATCTATTGCATCTTGCCTATGCCGCACGCATTCGCTCATCCATATATGTACATATTCTATTCATCCCTTTACATTTGTGTGTATTTGTGTATAAGGTAGTTGTTGTGAATTTGTTAGATTACTTGTTAGATTTTACTGCATAATCGGAAGTAGAAGCACAAGCATTTCACTACACTCGGATTAACATCTGCTAACCATGTGTATGTGACCAATAAAATTTGATTTGAATTGATTTGATTATAGTCGAGTCATGAGTCAAGTCCTAAGTCCCTAGTGTCTGAGTCCGAATCGTTTACACTGGAGTCACGAGTCAAGTCCTAAGTCCCGAATGTTTGAGTCCGAGTTGTTTGTACTCGAGTCAATTCGCAAGTCCTTTGGTAGTGCTAAAAGCTGCAGTCCAACCATTCTTTCAGCTGAATTTGATGACATTGCTGCATGTTTATAAAGTCTACTAGATAATACAGCTTTCTAACATGTTCTGTTTTAACTGGGATGTTGAATTATGCAAAAGTCACTACTGGTGGAACCCGAGTCTTCGACCACAGCACTGTTTTATAGTCATGTTCTAGTGTGTCTGTCACGCCCTGATCTGTTTCACCTGTTCCTGTGATTGTCTCCACCTCTTCCAGGTGTCGCTTATTTTCCCAAGTGTATTTATCCCTGTGTTTTCGGTCTCTCTGTGCCAGTTTGTCTTGTATGTTTAGTCAAGTCAACCAGCGTGTTTCTCCCGTACTCCTTCTCCCGTACTCATTCTCCTCCTTCTCCCGTACTCCTATTCTCTTTTTCTAGTCCTCCCAATTTTGACCCTGGCCTGTTTCTGGACTTTGTACCCACCTGCCTGACCATTCTGCCTGCCTTGACCACAAGCCTGTCTGCCACTCTGTACCTCCTGGACTCTGATCTTTTTGCCTGTCCACGACCATTCTCTTGCCTACCCCTTTGGATTATTGAACATAAGACTCCACCCGCTGCTTCCTGTGTCTGCATCTGGGTCTCGCCTTGTGCCTTGATAGTGTCAGTAAGGCCATATTCATTCATGTATTTATTATTGTCAAATACACCAGATAGGTGCAGTGAAATGTGTTGTTTTACACAATCAGCCATAGTAGTATGGCACACTTGCAGCAATTAGGTTTAAGTGCCTTGCTCAAGGGCACATAGGCCGATTTTTCACCTTGTTGGCTCGGGTATTCGAATCAGCCACCTTTCGGTTACTGGCCCAACGCTCTAACCGCTAGGCTACCTGCCTCCCTATTTACAGTATAAAGCAGGCCTAAAACTCCTTAACAACAGTTCCAGTCCAACACTATCCGGTTGGTCAGGTCACAGTGAATACTCCAGTATCTACACATCAAATTCTGTGGGAGATGGCTTAGTCAAAAATGGCATTTGGTTCCCTATATAGTGTAATCCTATGGGCCCTGGTCAGAAGTAGTGCCCCATATAGAACGCCATTTCAGACACAGCCATGGATGTACAGCCAACACAAAGCCTCGTTCGTTGTTGTTGATCAGCTGGGTTGATGGCTGGATAAAAGTGTTGTCTTGGTCCCAATCTGTCTGTCTCTGGTTGTGTCCCAAATGGCACCCTACTCTCTATATAGTGCACTAGATTTGAGTAGTTTGACCAGAGTTGGGCCCTGGTCAAAAGTAGAGCAGTAGAGTAATTTGGGACTCAAGCCTAAGTCTCTTCCACAACCCAGTGTCTGAGCCCCAGCCATACATACCTCTTCTAGGTCTTATCTAAATCATACACACAACCTCAATCACATTCACCGCTGGCTGGGCTGGCTGGTTGGGCCACAGTGTGTGTGTGTGTGTGTGTGTGTGTGTGCGTGCGTGCGTGAATATGTGAGTGTGTGTGTGAATATGTGAGTGTGAATATGTGAGTGTGTGTGCATATGTGTGGGCAGTGGGAATTCAGAGAAAACAACAGAGGGCTTTATCACACACGCAGGTTACAACATTTCACATGTGGAAATAGAGAGAAATTCCCTCAACAATTTATTGCCCTTTAATTAACCTTCCAACAACACTGGGGAGATACCATTACTGAAGTCCCCCATTAGGGAGAACCTGCAGCCCTGTTGATGTTTTTATTTCACCTTTATTTAACCAGGTAGACAAGTTGAGAACAAGTTCTCATTTACAACTGCGACCTGGCCAAGATAAAGCAAAGCAGTGTGACACAAACAACAACACAGAGTTACACATGGAGTAAAACAAACATAGTCAATAATACAGTAGAAAAAAACAAATCTATATACAAAGAGTGCAAATGAGGTAGGATAAGGAAGGTAAAGGCAATACATAGGCCATGGTGGCAAAGTAATTACAATATAGCATTTAAACACTGGAATGGTAGATGTGCAGTAAATCAATGTGCAATGTAGAAAAACTTGGGTGAAAGGAACAAGATAAATAAATAAATACGGTAGGGGATGAGGTAGTTGGTTGGGCTATTTACAGATGGGCTATAAACAGGAGCAGGGGTCTGTGAACTGCTCTGACAGCTGGTGCTTAAAGCTGGTGAGGGAGATAAGTGTCTCCAGTTTCAGAGATTGTTGTAGTTTGTTCCAGTCATTGGCAGCAGAGAACTGGAAGGAGAGTCGGCCAAAGGAGAAACTGGCTTTGGGGGTGACCAGTGAGATATACCTGCTGGAGCACGTGCTACGGGTTGGTGCTGCTATGGTGACCAGCGAGCTGAGATAAGGCGGGACTTTACCTAGCAGGGACTTATAGATGACCTGGAGCCAGTGGGTATGCCGACGAGTGTAAAGCGAGGGCCAGCCAACGAGAGCGTATAGATGGCAGTGGTGGGTGGTATATGGGGATTGGTAACAAAACGGATGGCACTGTGATAGACTGCATCCAATTTGTTGAGTAGAGTATTGGAGGCTATATTGTAAATGACATCACCGAAGTTGAGGATCGGTAGGATGGTCAGTTTTACGAGGGTATGTTTGGCAGCATGAGTGAAGGATGCTTTGTTGCGAAATAGGAAGCCAATTCTAGATTTAATTTTAGATTGGAGATGTTTGATGTGAGTCTGGAAGGAGAGTTTACAGTCTAACCAGACACCTAGATATTTGTAGTTGTCTACATAATCTAAGACAGAACCGTCCAGAGTAGTGATGCTGGACGGGGGGACAGGTGTGGGCAGCGATCGGTTGAAGAGCATGCATTTAGTTTTACTTGCGTTTAAGAGCAGTTGTAGGACACGTAAGGAGAGTTGTATGGCATTGAAGCTCGTCTGGAGGGTAGTTAACACAGTGTCCAAAGAGGGGCCAGAAGTATACAGAATGGTGTCGTCTGCGTAGAGGTGGATCAGAGACTCACCTGCAGCAAGAGCGACATCATTGATGTATACAGAGAAGAGAGTCAGCCCAAGAATTGAACCCTGTGGCACCCCCATAGAGACTGCAAGAGGCCCGGACAACAGGCCCTCTGATTTGACACACTGAACTCTATCGGAGAAGTAGTTGGTGAACCGTGCGAGGCAATCATTTGAGAAACCAAGGCTGTCGAGTCTGCCGATAAGGATGTGGTGATTGACAGAGTCGAAAGCCTTGGCCAGATCAATGAATACGGCTGCACAGTAATGTCTCTTATCGATGGCGGTTATGATGTCATTTAGGACCTTGAGCGTGGCTGAGGTGCACCCATGACCAGCTCTAAAACCAGATTGCATAGCGGAGAAGGTACGGTGGGATTCGAAATGGTCGGTAATCTGTTTGTTAACTTGGCCTTCAAAGACCGTAGAAAGGCAGGGTAGGATAGATATATGTCTGTAGCAGTTTGGGTCAAGAGTGTCTCCCCCTTTGAAGAGGGGGATGACCACAGCTGCTTTCCAGTCTTCGGGAATCTCAGACGTCACGAAAGAGAGGTTGAACAGGCTAGTAATAGGGGTTACAACAATTTCGGCAGATAATTTTTGAAAGAAAGGGTCCAGATTGTCTAGCCCGGCTGATTTGTAGGGGTCCAGATTTTGTAGCTCTTTCAGAACATCAGCTAACTGGATTTGGGAGAAGGAGAAATGGGGGAGGCTTTGGTGAGTTACTGAGGGGGGTGCAGGGCTGTTGACCGGGGTAGGGGTAGCCAGGTAGCCTGTACTTCCCCATTAGGGAGAACCTGCAGCCCTGTACTTCCCCATTAGGGAGAACCTGCAGCCTTGTACTTCCGCATTAGGGAGAACCTGCAGCCCTGTACTTCCCCATTAGGGAGAACCTGCAGCCCTGTACTTCCCCATTAGGGAGAACCTGCAGCCCTGTACTTCCCCATTAGGGAGAACCTGCAGCCCTGTACTTCCGCATTAGGGAGAACCTGCAGCCCTGTACTTCCCCTTTAGGGAGAACCTGCAGCCCTGTGCTTCCCCATTAGGGAGAACCTGCAGCCCTGTGCTTCCCCATTAGGGAGAACCTGCAGCCCTGTACTTCCCCTTTAGGGAGAACCTGCAGCCCTGTGCTTCCCCATTAGGGAGAACCTGCCAGGACCTGGACTCTGTATCAGAGGTAGATTAATATGTCTATTTCAGATGCTCAGCTCAGAGGAGTTTAACTTCTTCTCTCCCTGCCACAATAATCTGTTCATCGCATTCCTCTGTGTGTAGGAGTGTGTGTGTAATCTGTGTGTGTGTGTGTAATCTGTGTGTGTGTGTGTATGTGTGTATCCTGCCAGATAACTCCTGTGAACCTCGTCATGGCCACTATAACAATTGGCTTTATTATTGGTTATTTTTATCTACTCACAACCTAAGCCGGGTCACAGGTGTGTGCACAGCTTAGGTTCATCTCATTGCTATGCCATCGGGACAATGGTAGAATCTCTTCTGGTGTGGTGTGTTTTAAAACACAGGCCTGTATTTGTGTCTGTGCATGTCTCCATGTGTAAGTGTGTGTACGTTCTGCAGGGTGTATGACACTATGCAATGCAACGCTTTGGCATGTGGCTCTAGTCTTGCATGATGTAAGTCGAGTCTGCCATGCCAGACCTCCAGACCACCACCCTCCCCTCCCCCCACAAACTCCAGCTGCGGACTGGGCCCACTGACTCTGACCACCCATGGTCTCAGCAGACCCAGGGATTAGACAGGCTCAAGCCAAGCCAATCCATTCTCTCTCCCCACACCAGATGGTTTATTTGGTGCCAGTGGCATGGCTAGGCTATGGTCAGGTACGCTGGACGGAGAGGGATGGAGGGAGGAGGTCACTATGTGTGAGAAGGAGAAGGGGAGAGAGGGAGAGAGGGGTGGGAAGGGGGAAAAGAGAGAGACGAGAGAGAGAGAGTCAAGCAGAGTGTTTTTGTGTGCGTGTGTTTGTATGAGTGTGTGTTTGTATGAGTGTGTGTTTGTATGCGTGTGCATGTACAGAGGGCCTTGGTTTTATCTTATCTCTGGTCTGTGACTGCAGTGTGAGTGTGACAGACCTCTCAGCCCTGCACTTATAAAGGAATTCATTCTCCACACTCTAAGCCCTGCATGCACATTTGAAGTGTGTCAACAGGACGTGATGTCATCTTTCCTGGTAGTGAGGGACTACTTCCTGGTAAAGAAATGGGGCCTATACCTGGAAAATGCTATACGGACAATCCTGACCTGCTTTGGTTAGTAACAGGTCAGCAGTGTCCGTAAAGCCTCTCCCCCTACACATTATGTTTTTGAAATTATAATTAACCACACAGTTCAGTTTTCTGTAAATTAAACGACAAAAGGTGGTATTGTAGAGTGCATTATAACATTGGATTCAAGACTTCATATTCACATTCCTATTCTTATTCTGTACACATCAATGCACCAATCACTGAAGTAGGTCACATGTTCATAATGTGATACATACAGATGAGTCCTAGGAAGTGTTTTACACTAATCTACATTGAGAAATGGGCATGGTTTACTAAGTGGCTTAAGGAAGCAGACAGCTTCAGCAGCTGCTAGCGAATCATTCTCACACAGGCTGCCAGCCGCGTACTTGCCCTCTTGTTCAACCTGCTGGACATGAGATACGGTCTGTACAGGAGTGATGCTGATGGAAAAAGGGAGAGGAGAGAAAGAGAGATTGACACAGACACGCACCCCCCCCTCCCCCACACCCTCCCCCACACCCTCCCCCCTCACGCACACTCACACACTCACACACAGATCCACCCCCCCACACACAGTGTGTTTGTTTAGAGCACCAAGCCAAAGCAGCAGGCTTCTGGTTTCATCCAGTGTCTGCTGGGATTTAGTGTTAGGCCCTCTGAGTGTAAACGGTTGGCAGGCCAGTGGAATCCATCAACAGACGAGAGACAAACCAACTCCTCCCTCCTGCTCCTCCCATTGCCACAGACTGGCCTTGTCTGGTCTGGTCCTCTGAGGTCATTGCTGTCCTCCTCCTGACTAACTCCTCTTCTTTTTGCCTCTTTGTTGATGCCATGCCATTCGTCTTTTGGCTCTGTGTCTTACCAAGCAGAGTTAATGGGGATCAGTCTCATGAGCCTGACTCCAGTAACAATGCTAGCTCCTGGATTAGCATGAGCCTGACTCCAGTAACAATGCTAGCTCCTGGATTAGCCATCAGTGCTTTGGGGGACAACAACAGAGTGGGCTGAGTCCCACAGCAGGGTTGAATTGTCTCATATGGAGGAGAGAGGCCATGGTAGACCTGTTTAATGACCAACTGAGGGACTGCTGGTACTCTCTCTCTCTCTCTCTCTGTCTCTCTCTGTCTCTCTCTCCCACTCTCTCTCTCTCACACTCTCTCTCTCACACACTCTCTCACACACTCTCTCCCTCCCTCCCTCTATCACTCTCTCTCTCTCTCTCTCTCTCTCTCTCTCTCTCTCTCTCTCTCTCTCTCTCTCTCTCTCTCTCTCTCTCTCTCTCTCTCTCACTCCCTCCCCCTCTCTCTCTCACACTCTCTCTCTCTCTCTCTCTTTCTTTCTCGCTCTCTCTCTCTCTTTTTCCTCACACAGACTCAAATACGCATGGACAAGGGCATGCACGTTTGGGCAAACACACACACACGGACAGATACGTGCTTGTGGGCACACACACACACACACAGCTGCACCTCCAGATTTCACACACAATGCCACCAGATACCCAACACCTTCAGACATTTAATTTAACACACCATATCTTCTAATGCCAGACATGAGCCTTAACCAAACACAAACACCTTCATCATGACATCTGTTAATAAGGCCCTCGTTCTAAGTCCAGACTCACGGTTTTACCGTTGTGTCTAAGTAGTGGTGGTGTTGAGATGTGGGTGATATGATGTCATTCACACACACACAGACACACACACATCGCAGGCCTGCCGCTTGCTGCATCACACCTGGTTTTACGATGCGTGCCTGTTGTGTGTCGGTGCTCTGCTCCGTTTCAAGTGTGTTTGTTTGTTGCAGGATTTACAGACGTTCATTCAGCCTGGAGGGGGGTTTCTAGATGCCTCAGTTTACCTGTCATAGAGAAGATTTACCATCTATAACATCATCACACAACTATGTGTGTGTGTGTGTGTGTGTGTGTGTGTGTGTGTGTGTGTGTGTGTGTGTGTGTGTGTGTGTGTGTGTGTGTGTGTGTGTGTGTGTGTGTGTGTGTGTGTGTGTGTGTGTGTGTGTGTGTGTGTGTGTGTGTGTGTGTGTGTGTGTGTGTGTGTGTGTGTGTGTGTGTGTGTGTGTGTGTGTGTGTGTGTGTGTGTGTGTGT
>QNTS01004703.1:40820-51209 GCA_003317085.1 Hucho hucho
GTCAGAGTTTGTATAGGTCAGAGTTAGTATGAGTCAGAGTTTGTGTAGGTCAGAGTTAGTATAAGTCAGAGTTTGTATAGGTCAGAGTTAGTATAAGTCAGAGTTTGTGTAGGTCAGAGTTTGTGTAGGTCAGAGTTTGTGTAGGTCAGAGTTTGTATAGGTCAGAGTTTGTATAGGTCAGAGTTTGTATAGGTCAGAGTTAGTATAAGTCAGAGTTTGTGTAGGTCAGAGTTAGTATGAGTCAGAGTTTGTGTAGGTCAGAGTTAGTATGAGTCAGAGTTTGTGTAGGTCAGAGTTAGTATAAGTCAGAGTTTGTGTAGGTCAGAGTTAGTATGAGTCAGAGTTTGTATAGGTCAGAGTTAGTATAAGTCAGAGTTTGTATAGGTCAGAGTTAGTATACATAACAAGTACATCTATGTTAGAAACTGGGGTGCTACATTTAACAGACGGTTGAGGGATTTCTATGCGTGCTGCACCATAGGGCTCTGGTCAAAAGTAGTGCACTATATATACAGTAGGACAAAGGACAAAGAGCCATTTGGGACATAGCCTATCTGCTGTGTAACAGAAGGTCTGTTTTTTGGCGGCCCTGTGCTGTTGGGGAACCCTTACCCCAGAGAGTGATTGATATGTTGTTTCCGACTGTACCATTTAAGGGGCGCATGGGGGGGTCAGTGTCGGTCAGGCCTCTGCCCCTGCCCTGACATGTGACATCCTCTACTGCTTTCACAAACCCCCTAAGAATAGCACTGTGTTAAAATGCACCACACAACAAAAGACTGGAAGCCACAATGACACACCGCATCAGTCATATTTTATATCAAATCATACTGACAATTTCACGTTACATGACCAAAAGACAAGACAGTTAAACAAATAAGATATAAGGAAAATCACTACAGAGCCCCCCACATACCTCATGATGACAAACAATCACATCCCAATATAACTTAATTTACCGTAATCCCATTGCCTATCCGCTATAACTTAACAACTCCGTTAAAATAGCACCCGCTACAACGCAACGACAGCAAACTGACACGGCAACCACGAGCATGAGACCAAACAATAACAAACTTTACTGCCGAGAGAAAGACACCTGCTACGGTACACCAACCACCACCACAACTACAGCCCCACAACAACACACAAGAATGACAACCACCTGCTCGGTCAGCATACACCGCACACAGAACCCCAACGACAATACAGCGTAGCCAAGAATAGCCACTCCCTATGGCACTGTCACTGGACACCAAGAGGGCGTGCCACTACAATTCGTACATTGTGAAACATACCTTAGTCAGTGTCCATTCAAAACAACAAGCCGAAGACACGTCAGGATTCTAGGACTTTATCACTGTTACTTATAAACACCAGTTGTCATGAGAGAACACAATGGAGGCATGCTTTATGAAGGCTGTGGAGTGGTGAAGGTTAGCACTGATTACTTGGAATGCATATTCATTTATCAAAAATGTTTGTTTTTAAAGATGGAGTTTAGTCTTATCTCCCCCCAAAAGTCAAACCATGGAGACAGATAGGGAAGGTATAACAGTATAGACAGTGTGTGTGTGTGTTTGTGTGTGAGAGAGGGGGCATTTAGCACAATGACGAATCTCCCTTGTTTTTACCTGGTAAGACACACACACACTGCAGACCACCGCCATCAACAAGATAAGGAGGGAATCTCGCTGTTGTGAACTTCTTCCTGCTATGAGAGCAGCCATTTGCTCCATTATCATGTCCAAGAAACAAATGCTGCATCAATGGAATATCTGTCTACATGTTGAAAATACTCACAATAAACCCAATGCCCCTGCCTGCTCATATACTGTCCATTATAGACCACCCCCTCATTCATTTCCTGTCTATAATCAAATCGGACTCTCTAATTAAATTAGCGTGAATTGTGGGTTGTGTTCAGTTTTGTACTGAACGTTGCAGATATGAAATCCAATGAATAGACATGCTATAACTTTCTGAAGCCTACATGTTAGATGTGTAATACAATGAATAGACATGCTATAACTTTCTGAAGCCTACATGTTAGATGTGTAATACAATGAATAGACATGCTATAACTTTCTGAAGCCTACATGATAGATGTGTAATACAATTAATAGACATGCTATAACTTTTGGAAGGAGATATGTTAGAGATGAATGTCTACAGTGCATGCCCTAGGCCTTCTGAACGCTACTGTGAGCAACTCGTGTCCATTGATATTGATGCTTTGGTTAGCAAGTCGGCGCGTTAGCATGCTAATAAATAGCTGTTTCGTTCGGTTAACTTGCTGGCATGTGAGCATGCCAGCATTAGCCAGCTTGGGTCTTAGCATGCTAGCAACTTTCTTTAGCTATCCAGTGTGTTAGCATGCTAATACATATATGTTTTTTTTTTTACTTAGCCACTGTGTTAATATGCTAAAAACTAAGTTTAGCTATCCAGCGTGTTAGCAGTCCTAGCTCTAAATCCTCTTCACTGCCGACGTTAGCCTGGTGCTGAGGGCTCACTTGTGAATCCAACACTAGCCTGACCAGGATCAGTAGCAGGATCTCCTCCCCTGCTGTAATTTAATTACTTTAGCCAGACCCCTGATCTCTCTTTTCCCTTTCTCTGCACATTCCTCCCTTCTTCTCGTCCCATCTCAGACCTAGATGGTGACCTATTTTCCATTATAATTCCTTGGGCCTACACCCCTCGAGTGGCGGGACATCTTCATTACGAGGGGTCGCTCACGTTCCTGCCGTTTGTGTGGATATGGCTAGACAGGAATGAGTGATTAGGTCTGCCACATGATAAATGAGTCAGTCTGTCTCTATCCCTCTCATGCACCCCCTCTCTATCTTTCTTCCTCTAAGTGCGTACCAAATGGCACCCTTGGGGTGGCAGGTAGCCTAGTGGTTAGATCGTTGGGTCAGTAACCGAAAGGTTGCTGGATTGAATCCCTGAGATGACAAGGTAAAAATTTGTCGTTCTGCCCCTGAACAAGGCAGTTAATCAGTCCCTTTTTTAAAATTTTCGCCTAAAATGACATACCAAAATCTAACTGCCTGTAGCTTAGGACCTGAAACGAAGATATGCATATTCTTGATACCATTTGAAAGGAAACACTTTGAAGTTTGTGGAAATGTGAAATGAATGTAGGATAATATAACACATTAGATCTAAAAGATAATACAAAGAAAAAAACATGATTTTTTTTTAATTTTCTTTGTTCCATCATCTTTGAAATGCAAGAGAAAGACCAATATATGACTTAGGAATCTAGGCGCAATTTAAATCTTGGCCAATAGATGGCAACAGTATATGTGCTAAGTTTTACACTGATCCAAAGAACCATTGCATTTCTGTTCAAAATGTTGTATCAAGACTGTGTATTATGTCTTGTCCCATCCTGTCCCGTGTAAATATCATTTTATAATCTTTTTATATATTTTCTTCGCATATCTTTTTATATATGCTTTCTAAAATTCAACTTCAAAACACTCTCCTGCAACCTGCCTCACCCTGTGTTTTTTTTTTTTTTTTTCAAGTAGTATTCCACCTCGAATCCGGAGTCGCCCAACAAATGCTAGCTAACTTCACTAGCTGAAGTTAGTATTTAGCTTACCATTGCTAATGGACATCAGCTAACCTTTAGCTCGGAAAAGCTTTCGCCGTTCGTATAACGCGACTCAAACCAGAGCATACCGGACCTATTTTCTCTCCATATCCCCGGATTCCTACCGCAAGCTCTGGACATTTCCATCTGGATCTTGCAGCTAGCTAGCAGCTACCCGAGTGACTATTGGCTAACGTCGGTCCCAGAGCAAGCTCCAATTAGCCTGAAGCTAGCCTATGCTAAGCCCACCTTCCCATCAGAGTCCCATCAGCCACTCCTGGGCTACAACACCTATCCGGACCCGTTTTTACTGCCGGTGCGGAGCCTCACCGAGCCTTCACGACTGGACTACCGTCGTTATCCGCCCGAGGGGGTTATTCAACCGGCCCTCCGTCGCGACGTCACCTGAACCCCCATCAGCTAACTGCGGCCTGCTAACGTTTGCTGTCTAGAGCATATCGGCTGCTATCTAAACAGGTCCATCGGACAATTTCTTGGGCCACTATTACTTATTTTGCCAATTGGACTGGTCCCCTTCACCACACGGAACCCCACTAACCCATCACGACTGGTCTACCGACGGAAACACACGAGGAGGCTATAAACAGACTTCCTCCGTCTTTGTTAGCCGGCCTGCTAGCCTTTGCTAGCTTGCTACCCCCTGCTAGCTGTCTGAATTGCCGTGTCCCCAACCAGCCTCACTACTAACTGGACCATTATGATCACTCGGCTAAGCATGCCTCTCCTCAATGTCAATATGCCTTGTCCATTGCTGTTCTGGTTAGTGTTTATTGTCTTATTTCACTTTAGAGCCTCTAGCCCTGCTCAATATACCTTATCCAACCATTTAGTTCCACCTTCCACACATGCGATGACATCACCTGGTTTAAATGTTTCTAGAGACAATATCTCTTTCATCACCACTCTATGCCTAGGTTTACCTCTACTGCATTCACGTCCTACCATACCTTTGTCTGTACATTATGCCTTTAATCAATTTTATCGCCCCCTGAAACCTGTTATTTTTACTCTCTGTTCAGGACGTCCTAGACGACCAGTCATGATAGCCTTTAGCCGTACCCTTATCCTACTCCTCCTCTGTTTCTCTGGTGATATAGAGGTTAATCCATTCCCTGCAGTGCCTAGCTCCACTCCTATTCCCCAGGCGCTCTCATTTGTTGACTTCTGCAACCGTAAAAGCCTTGGTTTCATGCATGTTAACATTAGAAGCCTCCTCCCTAAGTTTGTTTTATTCACTGCTTTAAAACTTGTTAGGGATCGGATCCCGTTAGCGGGCTCGTTTTCAGAGCAAACAAAGCGCGGCAAATTCAAAATAAGAATTTGTAATATTTAACATTCATCAATATACAAGTGTTGCATAGTCATCAAAGCTCTGATTCTTGGCAATATCACAGAGTTGTCAGATTTCAAAAAGGCTTCACGGCGAAAGCACAACATTTGATTGTTTGAGGATAGCACCTCTAATATTTCTTCATTAGCATAAATTCATAAACCAGCGCGGTTCACACAAACCCCATTTCACAGCGAAAACAAATCCCTTACCTTTCGAAGAACTTCTGCTGAGGGCTTCCCAAGTGTCCAACGAAGACATCCAATGGTTATTTTGTTAGAAAAAGTCATTTATTATATCCATAAATCTCTGTTTGGTTGGCGCATTATGATCATAAAATCCACCGTTGAGTCGCCCATTGAACCGTGAAGAGAACACATTCAAATGATACCTATAAACTTTCTACAAACAAATCAAACATCATTTTTTATGTATCCTTAGGTATCCTTTTGTGTATATTTACTGTAATATTTCAACCGGACGATAGGAAAGAAAAATAAAGTGGTGCGCGTTCACAATCTCGCATGTGTCAAACCTTGTTTACAAAAGTGGTCCCCTGACTATTTCCTCTTCCTATCAGTTTTGCTTAATCCTAGAACTCCCAGTATTTGAATAAAGACTGTTGACATCTAGTGGAAGCCATAGGTGCTGCAGTCTCAGTCCTAGGTAAAATACAAATGAATAGGCACAATGGAGAAGAAGGTCATTTACAAAAGAAACTGCAAATCCGGATGGATTTTCCTCGGGTTTTCGCCTGCTATATCAGTTCTGTTATACTTTTAACACTCTTAGAAACTTCAGAGTGTTTCCTATCCAATAGTACTAATCATGTGCATATCCTATTTTCTGGGCCTGAGAAGCAGGCATTTTACTTTGGGCACATCAGACAGGCGAGAATTCGGAAAATGGGACCCTGGCCCTAAGGAGTTAACACACTCTGCCAACCCGGATGTCCTAGCCATGTCTGAATCCTGGCTTAGGAAGACCACCAAAAACGCTGAAATCTCCATCCCTAACTACAACGTTTTCAGACAAGATAGAAAGGCCAATGGGGGAGGTGTTGCAATCTACTGCAGAGATAGCCTGCAGAGTTCTGTGTTACTATCCAGGTCTGTACCCAAACAATTTGAACTTTTCTTTTAAAAATCCACCTTTCTAGAAACAAGTCTCTCACTGTTGCCGCTTGCTATAGACCACCCTCTGGCCCCAGCTGTGCTCTGGACACCATATGTGAACTGATTGCCCCCCATCTATCTTCAGAGTTTGTGCTGCTAGGTGACCTAAACTGGGACATGCTTAACAAGCTTGATGCCCTCAACCTCACACAAATCATAAATGAACCTACTAGGTACAACCCCAAAGCCGTAAACACTGGCACCCTCATAGATGTCATCCTAACTAACTTGCCCTCCAAATACACCTGCTGTTTTCAACGAAGATCTCAGTGATCACTGGCTCATTGCCTGCATCCGTAATGGGTTTGCGGTCAAACGACCTCCCCTCATTACTGTCAAACCCTAAAACACTTCAGCGAGCAGGCCTTTCTAATCGACCTGGCCCGGGTATCCTGGAAGGATATTGACCTCTTCCCGTCAGAAGAGGATGCCTGGTTATTCTTTAAAAGTGCCTTCCTCACCATCTTAAATAAGCATGCCCCATTCAAGAAATGTAGAACCAGGAACAGATATAGCCCTTGGTTCTCTCCAGACCTGACTGCCCTTGACCAGCACAAAAACATCCTGTGGCGTTCTGCATTAGCATCGAACAGCCCCCGTGATATGCAACTTTTCAGGGAAGTCAGGAACCAATATACACTGGCAGTTAGGAAAGCCAAGGCTAGCTTTTTCAAGCAGAAATTTGCTTCCTGTAATACAAACTCAAAAAAGTACTGGGACACTGTAAAGTCCATGGAGAATAAGAGCNCTGTCACCACCGATAAATCCACAATAATTGAGAATTTCAATAAGCATTTTTCTACGGCTGGCCATGCTTTCCACCTGGCTACCCCTACCCCGGTCAACAGCCCTGCACCCCCCTCAGCAACTCGCCCAAGCCTCCCCCATTTCTCCTTCTCCCAAATACAGTTAGCTGATGTTCTGAAAGAGCTACAAAATCTGGACCCCTACAAATCAGCCGGGCTAGACAATCTGGACCCTTTCTTTCAAAAATTATCTGCCGAAATTGTTGAAACCCCTATTACTAGCCTGTTCAACCTCTCTTTCGTGTCGTCTGAGATTCCCAAAGACTGGAAAGCAGCTGCGGTCATCCCCCTCTTCAAAGGGGGAGACACTCTTGACCCAAATTGCTACAGACCAATATCTATCCTACCCTGCCTTTCTAAGGTCTTTGAAAGCCAAGTTAACAAACAGATTACCGACCATTTCGAATCCCACCGTACATTCTCCGCTATGCAATCTGGTTTCAGAGCTGGGCCTGGGTGCACCTCAGCCATGCTCAAGGTCCTAAACGACATCATAACCGCCATCGATAAGAGACATTACTGTGCAGCCATTTTCATTGATCTGGCCAAGGCTTTCGACTCTGTCAATCACCACATCCTTATTGGCAGACTTGACAGCCTTGGTTTCTCAAATGATTGCCTCACCAACTACTTCTCCGATAGAGTTCATAGAGTTCAGTGTGTCTGGCAGTCTCTATGGGGGTGCCACAGGGTTCAATTATTGGGCTGACTCTCTTCTCTGTATACATCAATGATGTCGCTCTTGCTGCTGATGAGTCTCTGATCCACCTTTACGCAGACGACACCATTCTGTATACTTCTGGCCCTTCTTTGGACACTGTGTTAACTACCCTCCAGACGAGCTTCAATGCCATACAACTCTCCTTCCGTGTCCTACAACTGCTCTTAAATGCAAGTAAAACTAAATGCATGCTCTTCAACCGATCGCTGCCCGCACCCGCCCTAGGTGTCTGGTTAGACTGTAAACTCTCCTTCCAGACTCACATCAAACATCTCCAATCCAAAATTAAATCTAGAATTGGCTTCCTATTTCGCAACAAAGCATCCTTCACTCATGCTGCCAAACATACCCTCGTAAAACTGACCATCCTACCGATCCTCGAATTTACAAAATAGCCTCCAATACTCTACTTAACAAATTGGATGCAGTCTATCACAGTGCCATCCGTTTTGTCACCAAAGCCCCATATACCACTCACCACTGCGACCTGTACGCTCTCGTTGGATGGCCCTCGCTTTACACTCGTCGCCATACCCACTGGCTCCGGGTCATCTACAAGTCCCTGCTAGGTAAAGCCCCGCCTTATCTCAGCTCGCTAGTCACCATAGCAGCACGCAGCCGTAGCACGTGCTCCAGCAGGTATATCTCACTGGTCACCCCCAAAGCCAATTCCTCCTTTGGCCGACTTTCCTTCCAGTTCTCTGCTGCCAATGACTGGAACGAACTACAACAATCTCTGAAACTGGAGACACTTATCTCCCTCACCAGCTTTAAGCACCAGCTGTCAGAGCAGCTTACAGACCTCTGCACCTGTATATAGCCCATCTGTAAATAGCCCAACCAACTACCTCATCCCCTACCATATTTATTTATTTATCTTTATCTACATTGCACATTCATCTTTTGCACATTTACCATTCCAGTGTTTAAATGCTATATTGTAATTACTTTGCCACCATGGCCTATTTATTGCCTTACCTTCCTTATCTTACCTCATTTGCACTCTTTGTATATAGATTTGTTTTTCCGCTGTATTATTGACTGTATGTTTGTTTTTACTCCATGTGTAACTCTGTGTTGTTGTATGTGTCGAACTGCTTTGCTTTATCTCGGCCAGGTCGCAGTTGTAAATGAGAACTTGTTCTCAACTTGTCTACCTGGTTAAATAAAGGTGAAATATATATTTTTTTAAACAATAGCATTGTATTCTTTCACTGTAATAGCTACTGTAAATTGGACAGTGTAGTTAGATTGACAAGAATTTAAGCTTTCTGCCCTTTATCAGATATGTCTATGTTCTGGGAAATGTTCTTGTTACTTACGACGTCATGCTAATCACATTAGCGCACATTAGCTCAACCGTCCCGTGGGTGGGACACCGATCTGTAAAGATCCTTTTAACCCACTGTTCCCCGGTAGACCATCATTGTATATAAGAATTTGTTCTAACTGACTTGCCTAGTTAAATAAAGGTGAAATAAATTTTTTATTAAAATTCCTTGTATAGTGCACTACCTTTGTTCCAGGCACCATACTCTTTCTTTCTTTCTTTCTTTCTTTCTTTATTTATTTATTTATTTATTTTTTGCTCTCCATCTCTCCGCCTCCCTCCTTCTCCCACTGTAAAATTTTTCAGAGAGGATTGCCCTCCTGACTATCCCTTGCTCCTCCAGTAAGTACAGTAGGAAGGTAAGATAGAGGGGGAGGATCTGGAGGAAGGGGGAGGTTATTTTATTTTATTAGAGGGGGATCATCACACATACACAGCCTCTGTGGGAACTAGGGAGAAGGAGCATCCATTTCCGTTTTGGGAATTCTCAAACTCTGGGAATCCCATCAGGCCTTTTCCACAGGTTTACCTCCCACAACGGACTAATCAAATGTCTCAGTCAGTCATCCCCCGGAATCGATCCGGGTGGAATGTTCCGCTAATGACACCCTACCCATATGCCAGTGCATCTGGAGACTCCCAATATCA
This sequence comes from Hucho hucho, assembly GCA_003317085.1. Classification (NCBI taxonomy): domain Eukaryota; kingdom Metazoa; phylum Chordata; class Actinopteri; order Salmoniformes; family Salmonidae; genus Hucho; species Hucho hucho. The sequence continues at coordinate 50,459 of QNTS01004703.1, forward strand.
AGAGAGGGGGGTGATGGAAATCAAGGGAACTCATTGCTCCTTCACCATTTTGACTTTGCAGCTTTGACATCTTGTGACGACCTATACCTTTCCTTCATTCAAAGGGCCAGCTGTCTGTCCAGCGTCTCCTTGTTGTCCTATCAGAGTTGATTGAGTGGGCGTCTCACCACTCCAGATCCTGAATAGACCCCTATCCTCTTAACTACTCACAACCCCTTCAGACAGTCATCGCCTCTTCACTTCAATCCATCACTCACTGACTCCATGGGGTCTCCACTGTAGAGGTGCCCAGAATCACACACACACGCATGCCCTCACACACACGCACGCCCTCACACACACACACGCACGCCAACACACACACACAGTCAGTCAGATGCACGCACGCAGACACACACAAACACACACACGCTCTCTGTTTCCTCTGACTAAGTCCTTCTCCAACGTCCATTAGGCACAATGAGAGCTGTGTTTACTTTAGCACATCTATTTAGTTTGTCTCTTTAGCTTGTCTATTCAGCTCGTCTCTTTGTCTCTTCAGCTCGTCTCTTTAGCTCGTCTCTTCGTCTCTTCGTCTCTTCAGCTCGTCTCTTCGTCTCTTCAGCTTGTCTCTTCAGCTCGTCTCTTCATCTCTTCAGCTCGTCTCTTCGTCTCTTCTGCTCGTCTCTTTAGTTAGTCTCTTTAGCTCGTCTCTTCAGCTCGTCTCTTCGTCTCTTCAGCTCGTCTCTTCGTCTCTTCAGCTCGTCTCTTC
>QNTS01004703.1:53093-66017 GCA_003317085.1 Hucho hucho
AGCTCGTCTCTTCGTCTCTTCAGCTCGTCTCTTTAGTTCATCTCTTTAGTTCGTCTCTTTAGCTCGTCTCTTTAGCTTGTCTCTTCGTCTCTTCAGCTCGTCTCTTCTGCTCGTCTCTTTAGCTCGTCTCTTTAGCTCGTCTCTTTAGCTCGTCTCTTTAGCTCGTCTCTTCGTCTCTTAAGCTCGTCTCTTCAGCTCGTCTCTTCAGCTCGTCTCTGTAGCTCGTCTCTTCAGCTCGTAGAAGTCTGTCTATAAGGCCTGGAACAGGTCTGCAGTTACAACATCACTAAAGAACACTAAGACATATGTTTAAAATAAAACTATAAACTTCTGCTAGATAGAGGCTGAATGTGAAATGCATGTAAAAAATTATGAAATAAAAACCAACCTTTTTTATCTGAAACTCTTCTTCAGGTTTTGACATCCATAACACAATAATTCAGCGAAAAAAGAAACGTCTCTTTCTCAGGACCCTGTCTTCAAAGATAATTCGTAACAATCCAAATAACTTCACAGATCTTCATTGTAAAGGGTTTAAACACTGTTTCCCATGCTTGTTCAATGACCCACAAACAATTAATGAACATGCACCTGTGGAACGGTCGTTAAGACACTAACAGCTTACAGACGGTAGGCAATTAAGGTCACAGTTATGAAAACTTAGGACACTAAAGAGGCTTTTCTACTGACTCTGAAAAACACCAAAAGAAAGATGCCCAGGGTCCGTGCTCATCTGCGTGAACGTGCCTTAGGCATGCTGCAAGGAGGCATGAGAACTGCAGATGTGGCCAGGGCAATAAATTGCAATGTCTGTACTGTGAGACGCCTAAGACAGCGCTACTGGGTGACAGGAAGGACAGCTGATTGTCCTCGCAGTGGCAGACCACGTGTAACAACACCTACACAGGATCGGTACATCCGAACATCACACCTGCGGGACAGGTACAGGATGGCAACAACAACTGCCGAGTTACACCAGGAACGCACAATCCCTCCATCAGTGCTCAGACTGTCCACAATAGGCTGTGAGAGGCTGGACTGAGGGCTTGTAGGCCTGTTGTAAGGCAGGTCCTCACCAGACATCACCGGCAACAACGTCACCTATGGGCACAAACCCATCGTCGCTGGACCAGACAGGCAAAAAGTGCTCTTCACTGATGAGTCGCGGTTTTGTCTCACCAGGGGTGATGGTCGGATTCGCGTTTATTGTTGAAGGAATGAGCGTTACATCGAGGCCTGTACTCTGGAGTGGGATCGAGATTTGGAGGTGGAGGGTCCGTCATGGTCTGAGGCGGTGTGTCACAGTATCATCGGACTGAGCTTGTTGTCATTGCAAGCAATCTCAGCGCTGTGCGTTACAGGGAAGACATCCTCCTCCCTCATGTGGTACTCTTCCTGCAGGCTCATCCTAACATGACCCTCCAGCATGACAATGCCACCAGTCATACTGCTCATTCTGTGCGTGATTTCCTTCAAGACAGGAATGTCAGTGTTCTGCCATGGCCAGCGAAGAACCCGGATCTCAATCACATTGAGCACATCTGGGACCTGTTGGATCGGAGGGTGAGGGCTATTTCTGGGGCCTTTCCCCAAAAAAATTCTGGGAACTTGCAGGTGCCTTGGTGGAAGAGTGGGGTAACATCTCACAGCAAGAACTGGCAAATCTGGTGCAGTCCATGAGGAGGAGATGCACTGCAGTACTTAATGCAGCTGGTGGCCACACCAGATACTGACTGTTACTTTTGATTTTGACCCCCCCCCCTTTGTTCAGGGACACATTATTCCATTTCTGTTAGTCACATGTCTGTGGAACTTGTTCAGTTTATGTCTCAGTTGTTGAATCTTGTTATGTTCATACAAATATTTACACATGTTAAGTTTGCTGAAAATAAACGCAGTTGNAGTGTTCTGCCATGGCCAGCGAAGAGCCCGGATCTCAATCCCATTGAGCACGTCTGGGACCTGTTGGATCGGAGGGTGAGGGCTAGGGCCATTCCCCCCAGAAATGTCCGGGAACTTGCAGGTGCCTTGGTGGAAGAGTGGGGTAACATCTCACAGCAAGAACTGGCAAATCTGGTGCAGTCCATGAGGAGGAGATGCACTGCAGTACTTAATGCAGCTGGTGGCCACACCAGATACTGACTGTTACTTTTGATTTTGACCCCCCCCCCTTTGTTCAGGGACACATTATTCCATTTCTGTTAGTCACATGTCTGTGGAACTTGTTCAGTTTATGTCTCAGTTGTTGAATCTTGTTATGTTCATACAAATACATGTTAAGTTTGGTGAAAATAAACGCAGTTGACAGTGAGAGGACGTTTCTTTTTTTGCATATGGAAGAGTAATGACAACAGATACCACAGAAATCTGAATTCCTGTTTAAAGATACAAAGCCAATCACCTATCTAGTATTTTGTCTGGATAGAACAATTCTCTGCTGGTAAATAACAAATAACTCACTAGATTAAGAGATAGATTCTGTGTAATGACCTTCTTCCATTCTGAAGTGTTGAATTACTTGTTAAAAGACCATAACCTTTGATACAAACTTTTTAACGGCTTTTTGAAGAGGAGCGGAAGTGAACCCTGGAACCCCAAAGAACTTCCGGTGCATTTGTAAACAACAGATAAGAGCGTAACCTTTGATATCATCTCTTTTTATCAACTCATAATGTTGTATGTCTTTCTATGTGGCAATTTGTCAATAGAATAGCAGTGTCTAATTCAGTGTCCCCTCAATCACAAGACAACAGCCGAAAACAAACACTGGATGAAGTGATTCAGTCCCAGAAGATTTGTCCAAGAATTGGTCAACCCACCTGTGTGTTCATTGTGTGCTTGTCCCAAAAACACAAAGACGACACAGTCAGATAGAAAAGCCATTAAGTGAGCGACTGAAGGGGTCAAGATGTAAATCTCTCTTGAACAAAGTCCCACCCCCTCCCTCTGCCCCCTTCGCCCCACTTGGTCTGTCCTGTCACGACCCCAGCCCCCCCCCCCCTTTTGACCCTTTTGTTGGGGCGAGGCGGCTCAAGACCCAGGAACCTGCTAATTACGGGCTTTAGCAGTCTTCCAAGGAACCAGGCCCTCGGAATGGCTGGGCCACATTCCTACCAGTCAGAGTCTCTCTGTGTGTGATTGTGTGTGTGTGTGTGTGTGTGTGTCTGTGTGTGCGCGTGCGTGTGTGTTCTCTGTCTGTCCATCCCTCCATCCCTCCATCCGTCTGTGAGAACCGCTCTGGGTTTTAGTGCGTGACTTGTGCCTTGCCAGCTCACTAAGTGCACTGCAAACACTCCTCAAGGGACTGTATAGTAAACAGACACAGACAGAGGGATTGGAGGGACTTGAGGTGTGTAAAGAAAGGCAATAAGCCTTCTCTCCCTTCTCCGATGGGGTCTAAACCTAATCACACAGTTGGCCTGGGGTGAAATGCCCCGTACCTCCTGCTATAGCTGCTCAGTTGAGCGACCAGCCGGCCAGCCCATTCAGAGGCAGATGTCAGGTTAGAACGAACCAGAGATCCATTAAGAGGCAGATTTCAGGTTAAAAGGAACCAGAGATCCAATTAGACACCGATTTCAGGTTAGAACGAACCAGAGATCAATTGAGACAGATTTCAGGTTAAAAAGGAACCAGAGATACATTAAGAGGCAGATTTCAGGTTAGAACAAACCAGATATCCTTTACACCTTTGACTGACATCAACTTTGACAGAGCCGTAACAAAACGTGAATTTGCCTTGAAATAAACCAAACCTTAAAACCTCTGTTGTTGTTTGACAGATCCGTCACAAACAAAACCTTAAGACCCCTGTTGTGGATTGGTGTTTGAAATGGTAGGTTAAAATGTGACCAAACCTAACACTTCAATTGAAATTATCCCCAAAACCTTGACACCCTATATCGTTGACTTGAGGTTGAAATCTGGGTTAAAGCATAAACGTCACAATGATTGACTGACTTACCCCAGTCTTTGGTTTGGTCCCGGGAGCAGTAGCAGGCCTAGCGGAGGTCAGAGTAGTGGACACTTGATGCTGTTGTGGAGTATTCACAGACGGAGAAGTGTTTGACACTGTCCCAACGGCCTTCATTGTGTCTAAGTCCACTTCCTGCAACCGAGGAAGAACATTTGTTGGTTTAGAGATAAACTTTAGAGCAATAGTTTATCGCTATTTCTATTACTTATTCTCCTGAAGCTAGCCAGGTTAGTATTAGGTTATCCTAAAGAAAGACAGGTTAGTATTAGGCTCTCCTGAAGCTAGCCAGGTTAGTACTAGGTTCTCTTAAAGCTAGCCAGGTTAAAATTAGGTTCTCCTGAAGCTAGCCAGGTTAATATTAGGTTAATATTACATTCTCCTGAAGCTAGCAAGGTTAGTATTTTAGTTCTCCTGAAGCTAGCCAGGTTAGTTTTAGGTTCTCCTGAAGCTAGCTAGGTACTGACTGTCTCCTGTAACTTCTAGGTAGTTACTGACAGAGCCATGTATTTAGAGAGTTGGGACATTGAGGTTTCTGCATTATGATCCATTTACATGACACTACAAAATTATATGGCGACCATGTTATTTAAACAATGCTATGTAACTGAATGTCTAGAATTATTAGAACAATATTCTAAATTCTAAACGTTGTCTCTGAGTACTGGTACTGACACATTGGTGGTGTCTTCTGAGAGTGGGGGTGATGGCCATGGAGGAGGAGGAGGCGCTGAGGGCTGTGTCGATCTCCTGGTCCAGCTGGTCTAGCTTCATCAGCAGTAACACCATGGAGTCCAAACGAGAATGCTCCAGCTCCTCTCTAGAACTCTACAGGAGGGAGGCAGGGAGGGAAGGAGGGAGAGAGGGAGGGAGGGAAAGATTATTTGTACTTAAAACATATGGAATCAGTGTTTTTGATTTACATTCTAATCATTAAGCAGACGCTATTATCCAGAGCGACTTTAGAGTTAGATTGTTCAGCAAGTCGGCTCAGGGATTTGAACCAGCAATCTTTCTGTTACTGACCCAACTCTTTTAACCGGTAACTTGCTGCTCTATATTTGACTATTTTTGATTCAATGTTAGATTTATATTGTGTCTTTAGTGGGCATGAACCGCTAAAGATTACTCTAGGCCTCGGTTCTTTCTTTCCATGTGTTGGTCCTTCCACTTTGTGGTTAGATAAAGCTAACTGACTATCATCTAATTAGCCTGTTCGTCTTCAGTCATGTCCTCTCTTGCTCTCTTTTTAAGGGAAGGGAGCAGGTATATTTATTGCCTCACGTCAACTCTAATACATAATACATAACAAAGACAGGGACTTCACTGTTTAGTAAACAAATCTCTCTTAGCCCTCTGATACGACATAACATTTTTGAGTAAAAGCATTACGTTGAGCAGTTTTCCTATGTGTTTGATTGAATTGGTGCCTTGTGAATGAGACAAGAAAGGTCTGATGTAGTGCATGCCAGAGATGTATATCAACTAAGGCTTTGATTCAATATCCTGTAGACCACAGAAAGACTTTGATAGAATCATGGGATCCTCAGATGCACTCAAATGAATTGGGCAACCTCTCCTGCTCTCTCCTTGTCACTCTCTCTTTGGCTATCTTCCACCATTCCCTCCTTTTTCTTACATTTTCCACCAAAAAGACCCCCCCCCGTCCAATTATCTCCTTTCATAGCCTTTTTTTTATAACCCCCTCTCTTCCTGTTGTCTTTCCTCCCTTCTTCTTGCCACCACTCTCACTTTCTTCTTCACTCACTTATTTTCTTCTCCTCTGTTAACCTGCTCTTCTGCATTCTCTTCCCTGGTGTGTCTGTCATATCAGGTCTTATACAGACCTCAGGTGGTCTGTCTGTCATAGCAGGTCTTACACTGACCTCAGGTGGTCTGTTTGTCATAGCAGGTCTTATACTGACCTATCCGGTGGTGTGTCTGTCATAGCAGGTCTTACACTGACCTCAGGTGGTGTGTCTATCAAAGCAGGTCTTACACTGACCTCAGGTGGTGTGTCTATCAAAGCAGGTCTTAAACTGACCAATCAGGTGGTCTGTCTGTCATAGTAGGTCTTACACTGACCTCAGGTGGTCTGTCTGCATGAAGACGTGTGGCATCTTTCTCTTTTCCCTTCTATTTATTTTGTCTTTCCCCCTGTTTTCTCCATCCTCTCTCTCTCTCTCTGTATCCCTCCTCAACTGTATCCCTCACCCCTCCCCTATCCTCCATCCTTCCTCTCCTCCTTTTCTCTCCCTCCATCCCTCTTCTCGCCCTCCCTCCATCCATACCTCCTCTCTCTCCTCTCTGGGTGGGGCTTTCTGTGACTATCTATGGAAAGAGCTGGGATGACATCATAAGGGCTGGATCATTAGTTCTAAAGAAACCCTGTTACAATTTGCACAAACAGACCTCTGGAACCATTTTATGAGATGTGTGTGTGCATATAAGTGTTTGTGAGGAGATGGGCGTCCTTCTGTCTTATTGCAAAATGTTCACTGAATTAGCCTGTCAGAGCAGTTCCTATTGGATTTTCTGATAAGGCAACCAGACACAGACCTTAACTATGTAGCCTATGTAAGGGAACTATGTAGCCTATATAAGGAACTATGTAGCCTATGTAAGGGAACTATGTAGCCTATATAAGGAACTATGTAGCCTATGTAAGGGAACTATGTAGCCTATGTAAGGGCTCGCTGTGTGCGTCCCAACGTCTCGCTGCAATCCAATGCAATAATGTTTTCTTTGTGGAGGTTTGTTGAATGAACATAGACGGCTGGGTCAGAAGTCAACAACAATAACAGCAACAATGATGGGGTAAAAAACAAGCATGTGTTTTTTGAAGGGGCAATTCCAGTGGTTTTGGTTTTCCTCACATAGTGTTGTCTTTGGGGGTTTCTCTCTTTTACACAGTCAGACACTTCCTGTTGTTGAGATGGGAGACAACACCATACTGTACGAACTGCCTAAAACCTCTCGCTTTTCCCTGACCTCAGGTGGTCTGTCTGCATTAAGACGTGTGGCATCTTTCTCTTTTCCCTTTTATTTATTTTCTCTTTCCCCTCTCTGTTTCCTCCTCTCTCTCTCTCTCTCTCTCTCTCTCTCTCTCTCTCTCTCTCTCTCTCTCTCTCTCGCAGTGCATGCTGGGAGTTTTTTGGAGTTTGGTGTAGAGGGCTCTGTCCTCATTTTCTTTTCTTGATTCTGTTCTTGGTCTTTTCTTTACATTTTATTTTCTATGGTGGAGGGTTATTTTTTCAAAGTTATGTTGGAAGAGGACATAATAGGTTTTCTGGGGTTTGTAAGGTGTGGTGTGTGCGATGGCTTCTCAGCCTAGCGCGGAGGAGATGCTGTCAGGCTAGAGATGGTGGTGTAGATGAGGCTGGGCCTAGTCAGGTTAGAGATGGTGGTGTAGATGAGGCTGGGCCTAGTCAGTCTAGAGATGGTAGGGTAGATGAGGTTGGGGTTAGTCAGGCTAGAGATGGTGGCGTAGATGAGGCTGGGCCTAGTCAGGCTAGAGATGGTGGGGTAGCTGAGGCTGGGTCTAGTCATGCTATGGATGGTGGTGTAGCTGAGGCTGGGCCTAGTCAGGCTAGAGATGGTGGGGTAGCTAAGGCTGGGCCTAGTCATGCTATGCTAGTGGATGAGGAGAGTATAGTGGGGAAGTGTAAGAAACTAGGGGGGAGGAGGAGGGTGTCAAGCAGAAAAATAAAAAGGGGGAGAAGAAAGGTGGGAAGGTAGAGGCTGGTGTGGTCTAAGGCACCAAGGGACCTTTGCCTGGTGCTGGGGGGGAGGTCCTGACCAGAGAGGAAGGGCAGGTGGTCAGGATGGGAGATGGAAATGAGGAAAGTGAGTATGAGGAACAGGATGATGAGGTTTTCTTTTCAGACTCCACTTCAATGGGTCCGGAGCTGACAACCAGTCAAGCAGAGGGGTCAAAGTACACATTGAGGGAACTGACAAGGTTCCTGAATGAGACCAAAGGGAACAAGGCTTTTTTTTCTGACCCGAGAAAGTTTGTAAGATCAGTACAACATACTATGAAAAATGAGGGGCATGGTGTCTTCTCACCCAGGAAAAGGTTTAGTTTGATGAAGTGGGTCACAACTGTGCGTAAAGGTCTACCTTCAGACACTGTTTAGATGTGTAGTTTCTTTCTGGCACTGGGGCTTTTTGAGCTTTGCTATTGGTCTCTTTCTTTGCTGGCTTTTCTCCCACTTTTTATGGAGACTCTTTGGGTAGGCTCGCTCAATATAAATGGCGCCAGAGATGCGGGAAAGAGGAGTGTGTTGGGTGAATATGTCAAACAAAAAAAAGTACAGGTGTTGTTTCTGCAGGAGACGCATAGTGATGTGGTGAATGAAGTCGATTGGGGGCTCTGGTGGAAAGGGGCAAGTATGTTGAGCCATGGGACAAATTTTAGTGCAGGGGTGGCAGTCCTTTTTGTACTGGGTCTGTCTGTAAAAATTTGCTCCTCAAAGGAGGTGTGTAGGCTGATTTGTTGTAAAAGCAGAAATTAACAACATGGGTTTTGTCTTTATAAATGTGTATGCGCCTAACACAGGGAGAGAGAGGGGGGTTCTATTTGGGTGTCTTAGACAGGAACTCTCACAAGTAGCGCCTGAGGAGACGCTGGTGGTCAGCAGGGACTGGAACTGTACCATGGATTTTATGAAAGATAGAAATGGGGAGGAGCCTCATTCAGTGTCAGTGGGAGTGTTAAGGGACATCATTAATCAGTTCGACCTAGTGGGTATTTGGGGAACTAAACATCCCAACACAAGACACTATACATGGGTGAAGGTCTTTGGGGCTAGGGTGAGTGCAGCCCGACTTGATCGTTTTTAAATGTCCAGGAATCGGAGCAATAGGCTGTTGGGCGCTACCATTCTCCCAGTGGGGTTTTCGGATCACCACATAACCATGGTTCGGCTGTCTATTTCACCATGGCCTCGCAGGCAACCTATTGGAACTTTAATGTAAAGCTCTTACAAGATGCCACTTTTTGCTCAGGTTTCCAGACTTTTTGGGAAAGGTGGGGGCAGCAAAGAGAGGAGAATGAGTCTTGAGTCAATGGTGGGATGTGGGAAAAGTCCAAATTCTGCTTTTCTGTCAACAGTATACAGCTCTCTCATCCTCAGAGGCTAGGAAAGTATTAGGGGAACTCGAGCGTAGTATTAGTGAGTTGGAGGTAGAGATGGTGGGGCAAGACAATGTAGGCCTCCAGGCTAATTTAGCTGAATTACGTAGGGACCTGGGTAGTTTTTTCCAGGTTAAAGAAAAGGGATCACTTCTAAGAGCTAGGTTCTCTATGCTCAAGGAGATGGATGCTCCCAGCTCCTTCTTCTTTGGTTTGGAAAGACAGAGCGGTGAGCCAAGGGTATGCATTGTCTACGGCTGTCTGATGGGCGGGTCACCTCTGTGGTGGGAGAGATGAGGGAGTTGTATAGGGCAGAAATGTGTGATCCTATGTGTGCTCAGGTCTTGTTTGCAGGACTCCCTAAGCTCTCTCTGGCACAGAGGGATGAAATGGACATTCCTCTGTTGTCCCATGAACTGGCAGAGGCTGTAACCCAGACGTCCCCGGTCGAGCACCGGGGGTCGATGGACTCCTAGTGGAGTTTTATAAAAAATTCTGGGGAATAATTGGACAGGACTTCTTTTGCATGTTGCGTGAATGCGTTGGGGTTAGGAGAGTTGCCGATGAGTTGTCGTCGGGCGGCTCTGACTCTCCTGCCCAAAAAAAGGGGACTTGTGTGAACTTAAGAACTGGAGGCCTGTGGCATTGCTCTGTGCGGACTACAAGATATTTGCCAAGATCCTCTCTAACAGACTGAAGTCCCGTCTGGATTCGATAGTGCATAAGGACCAAACATATTGTGTACCGGGACGCTCAATCACGGACAACTTGTTCTTAATCAGAGACATGTTGGACTTGTCGAAAGGTTCTAATGTGAACTTTGGACTTGTCTCTTTAGATCAAGAAAAGGCTTTTGATAGAGTGGACCATGAGTAACTGTTTAATGTGATGTCTGTGTTTGGGTTTGGGAAGAGTTTTTTGACCTGTGTGAATCTGTTGTATGCTGGTGCATCATGTATGGTCAAGGTGAGAGGGGGGCTCAGTAGGCTGCCCTCTATCGGGGCAGTTATATACAATAGCCATTGATCCTTTTTTGGGCCTGCTATGCAGGAGACTGCAGAGACTGTGCTGGACAGGCATGGGTGTGGTGACAGGCATAGCAGTGTCAGCATATGCAGATGATGTTTCTGTGATGGTCAGAGATGGTCAGGATATACAGGCACTAGAGACCAGTCTGAAGGTGTACGAGGGAGCTTCGTCAGCGAAGAGGTGGGTCAGGAAGAACTGGGAGGGGCTGTCACAGGCAGTGGTGTCAAGACTGGCCAGATGGAGATGGCTCCTGTCCCAAGTGTCATATAGAGGGAGGGTGCTGATAATCAACAACCTGGTGGCATCTTCCCTGTGGCATAAACTGGCTGTCCTCAACCCCCCCCACCGGTCTGCTTGCAGACCTGCAACGCAAGCTGGTGGACTTTTTCTGGTCGGGCCATCACTGGCTGAGGGCGGCAGTGTTGTACATGACCGTCCACAAAGGAGGACAGGGCCTGGTGGAACTGGAGAGCAGGGTGGCTGCATTCTGACTAAAGGCGGCGCACAGACTGCCGTACCATACTGATGTCGGATTGAGGGAACCAGCATGCGCGCTGCTGAGGAGGGGTAAAGCCCTCTACAACCTCTGCGTTAAGGTAAGGAACATTAGGAGCCTAACAGGGGTGAAAGCACATCAGTGGCAGGGGGTATGTGGGGCAGAGAGTATGGCAGGTTTTAGATGGAGGGGGCTTTACAAACCCCCAGTACCAAAAAGGTCAGGGGACCTCCAGTGGATGGTTCTTCATGGATCCCTGGCCACTAACAGCTGGTTGGTACGGGTTGAACCGGGAATCGGGCAGGGGTGTCCTTTCTGTGTTATGAAAGAAACTGTGATTCATGTGTTTTCTCTGTGCGCCAGGTTAATGCCAATAATGTCTCTGTTGGAATGTCTGTGTGAGAGGTTGGGGGTGTTTTTTACTGTTGGGATGTTTATAATGGGGTACAGGTATTCGAAAAATTAGAAGGCTAAATGTGTTTTGTTGAATTTTCTGTTCAGGCGAAGTTGGCTATTTGGCTAACAAGGAGGAACAGGGTCAAAGGGTTGGGGAAGATGTTTTGGAAATACGGTTGTAGAAGTGGTAAGTTTCTTTTGGTTATTGTGATGTGTGGTGTTGTTTTGTTTTGTGTGGTAGAGGGAAAGATGACTATGGTGCATGTATGCAGTACAGGATATATGTTGGTGTTTTATTTTTTAATGGGGGGGTGGTGAGTTTTTAATGAAATTAGAATGTTTCATTAAAGAAAGACAAAAAGTCAAAAGTCTCTCTCTCTCTCTCTCTCTCTCTCTCTCTCTCTCTCTCTCTCTCTCTCTCTCTGCGCTCTCTCTCTGCGCTCTCTCTCTGCGCTCTCTGTCATTCTCTCCCTGAAGCTCTCTCTCTCTGCCAATTCAATCCAAGGGGCTTTAATTGGCATGGAAAACATATGTTAACATTGCCAAAGCAAGTGAAGTAGATCATGTACAAAAGTGATAATATAATAAAATGAACAGTAAACATTACACTCACAAAAGTTCCAAAGAATAAAGACATTACAAATGTCATGTTATGTATATATATACACAGTGTTGTAACAATGTGCAAATGGTTAAAGTACAAAAGGGAAAATAAATAAACATAAATATGGGTTGTATTTACAATGGTGTTTGTTCTTCACTGGTCGCCCTTTTCTTGTGGCAACAGGTCACAAATCTTGCTGCTGTAATGGCACACTGGTATTTCACCCAGTAGATATGTGAGTTCATCAAAATCGGGTTTGTTTTCAAATTCTTTGTGGATCTGTGTAATCTGAGGGAAATATGTGTCTCTAATATGGTCATACATTTGGCAAGAGGTTAGGAAGTGCATCTCAGTTTCCATCTCATTTTGTGGGCAGTGTGCACACAGCCTGTCTTCTCTTGAGAGCCAGGTCTGCCTATGGCGGCCTTTCTCAACAGCAAGGCTATGCTCACTGAGTCTGTACATAGTGAAAGCTTTCCTTAAGTTTGGGTCAGTCACAGTGGTCAGGTATTCTGCCACTGTGTACTCCCTGTTCAGGGCCAAATAGCATTCTAGTTTGCTCTTTTTTTAATTAATTCTTTCCAATGTGTCAAATAATAATCTTTTTGTTTTCTCATGATTTGGTTGGGTCTAATTGTGTTGCTGTCCTGGGGCTCTGTGGGGTCTGTTTGTGTTTGTGAACAGAGCCCTAGGACCAGCTTGCTTAGGGGACTCTTCTCCAGGTTCATCTCTCTGAAGGTGATGGCTTTGTTATGGAAGGTTTGTGAATTGCTTCCTTTTAGGTAGTTGTAGAATTTAACGGCGCTTTTCTGGATTTTGATAATTAGCGTGTATCGGCCTAATTCTGCTCTGCGAGCATTATTTGGTGCTTTACGTTGTACACAGAGGATATATTTGCAGAATTCTGCATGCAGAGTCTCAATTTGGTGTTTGTCCCATTTTCTGTCTCTCTCACTCTGTCTCTCTCTCTCTGTCTTTCTCTCCCTGAAGCTCTCTCTCTCTGTCTCTCCCTGAAGCTCTCTCTCTGTACAATGATCCTTATCTGTGCCGTCTCTCGTTCACACACTGAGAGTGTATAGGCCACAGATACAGTGGGGCAAAAAAGTATTTAGTCAGCCACCAATTGTGCAAGTTCTCTCACTTAAAAAGATGAGAGAGGCCTGTAATTTTCATCATAGGTACACTTCAACTATGACAGACAAAATGAGGAAACAAAATCCAGAAAATCACATTGTAGGATTTTTAATGAATTTATTTGCAAATTATGGTGGAAAATAAGTATTTGGTCA
>QNTS01004703.1:66914-86021 GCA_003317085.1 Hucho hucho
TGACCAAATACTTATTTTCCACCATAATTTGCAAATAAATTCATAAAAAATCCTACAATGTGATTTTCTGGATTTTTTTCCCTCATTTTGTCTGTCATAGTTGAAGTGTACCTATGATGAAAATTACAGGCCTCTCTCATCTTTTTAAGTGAGAGAACTTGCACAATGGGTGGCTGACTAAATACTTTTTTGCCCCACTGTATATTGGTTCCGTTACATGCCACAATTGCCTAGGAGAAGGATGACGTGGAGAGAGAGAGAAAAAAAGAGAGAGGGGAAACCCTGAGTCAGACCTGGAACTTCTCTAACTGACCTGCTCCAATGCATATTTGCTAAGTAAATTGGCCGCACGCAGCGCAAAAGTACTCAACGTTAGACACGTTAGACAACTCTTTCCCATATGACAAATAGATTGTCTTTGCACCCTCCCCACCTTTAAATCACAGTGGGATTTTTCAGTTGGAGATTGAAACTGGAGACGTCCACAATAAAAGCTTCATAGGTTTTCTATGTTTTCTGAGGACAGTGATCGCACAGGCTTTGGGATGGTTTTTGACACTGAAAAATGCTACGCAAACGTGAGATTTATGTTAAAGCAAAGCCACATCAAGCCTAGAGGCATTATGCAATTTCACAGCCTTTTGACTATCCGTCTACAGAGTGCACTGGAGGACATCATCGGTGTCAACGCATGGGGCATCATCGTTTAGATGAGAAAAGTTAAAGACTACACCCATTACTCATTCAACAAGGCAATCAACCTCTCTCTCTTTAGAGGCTATCAGGGACTACATCCGTTTAGAAAATGTCACATCTCTGACCGCTAACTAAGTATGTACCGTGAAATGGCTTGACGTTGTAGCAAGGTGAGCGACAACCACAACAGCAAAGAGCACACGGTATGGTCTGGAACGAGCCTAGTACGTGGCATGAGTGTTGTGCTTGGGCGGAGGCCCTCTCCAATGTTGCCAATTAAAAATATGCAGACTCGTAAATTGGCCTAACGACTCTCTAAATAAGGTTCTGTTGTGGTTGTTCGCTAAGGGCTAGCACTACGGCTAATAGTAGATAAACAGTCTCAGGTATTTGATATTGGTTGTTGCCATCAGGCTGGCGCTACTGCTAACTATGTACTAACAGCCTTAGGTAGTTCCAGACAGGCTAGCACTTTGGCTAATGGTGTATAAACAGTGCAAGGTATTTGGCGTTTGACAGGGCGAGCTAGTACCGTGGATAATGGTGTAACAGTGCAAGGTCTTTGACAGGCTAGCTAGCACTAAGGTTAATGGTGTATAAACAGTGTGTGAGGTATTTGGCTCAGTGCGCTTTGAGTCTTTCACCTCAGGGATGCTAAGCTAAGGCTGTTCTGGCTGCTGTAGCTACTGCCACCCAGTGCTGTGTGCAGGGGTGGACTGGGACCAGATATCGGCCCGGGCATTGAGGTCACCACACTAGACCATTTCCTTCGAAATATTAGCCACAAAAATTATATTTTGTACTAAACCCCAATTTAGACCCACTGAGCTAAAGATGGACCAGCCCATCTGGCATTTGCCAGAATTGCCCAATGGCCACTCCGTCTCTGGCTATGTGTTTCCAATGCCCTCACACACAACTTCCATACCCTTATAGGAACTTGTTTTGCAGCAGAACATTGGGAAAGTGTAGAACATTTTACAGATCCCCAAATGTAGTCACAGATGGGTAAGCATGTGAAAGTGAAGTCATTGTTTTCCGAGAGGCACACC
Source organism: Hucho hucho (assembly GCA_003317085.1). Taxonomy (NCBI): domain Eukaryota; kingdom Metazoa; phylum Chordata; class Actinopteri; order Salmoniformes; family Salmonidae; genus Hucho; species Hucho hucho. The sequence continues at coordinate 68,663 of QNTS01004703.1, forward strand.
AGGCACAGCACGGGACATAATGGATTGTGTTCACCACCGCCCAGTAACTGACTGTAAGAAAGGGACTACATAGCGCAGTACTACTCAGCACACACTCATAAACAATTGCAAAATACGGCAACATAATGTGTGTACACACGGACACTTCCAGCGCACAGACGCCCGCCTCCCCACCCACCCACCCACCAGCAAAGCCTGAACACCATGCAACGGAGAACTGAATTTATAGCTTACCTTTCTATTGCGAAGTTTCACCACATGGTCCTCCCCCTTGTCATCCCCGCGTTTGGCCTCTCGCTTCACGTCTGAAGCCTTATCGCCAAGGTGAATGTTGCCGTGGTTGCCTGGCTGCGCTACTTCCTCAATTGCCTCCGTTATAGCTTGTGTATCACCGGGCCTGTCCTGTTCTTTCTGACCGTCTGCTGCCTCTAAAACAGGTGACTCACCTAATTGTTTAACAGGGGCATGGTTGCCATGGCACCTCTCCAGCAAGGGTTCATTTGCCTCCGTAGGATACGTTGATGGACTGAGGGTGTCCATTTTGGGGTCAGCAGCCATATTGGGCACCCGGGCTGATGGAGAGGTGGATATACCAATGTCCGAACCCCCTTGTTTTCCCAGTAGGACTGAGTCGTCCTCTGCTTCAGATTGGTTAATCTCATGGATGGTGTCCAGCTTTGAGCAGCCATCGTTGTGCTGTCCTTGGGCTGTTACAGCCAAAGTTAGTTCCTCGGAACACGTTGAGTCTATGGACACCAAGCCGCCACTCGTATTCTCCATTGTTAGGTCATCAGAATGCACCTGTATCGTCGAACGTTCCATGTCTTCTACTATAGTCCGTTCCTGTATTTTATCCACTTTTGAACTTTCAAGATTCTGCTGTCCAGCTAATGGGCGTCTGTCCAGTTTCTCAGAATGTTGCCCTGTGACACACAAAGCATTAAAAGAGGCTATACTTGCCTTATCCTCTAGGGTTTTCTCCCTGCCCATTTCCAGAGCCCTTTCCTCTCCTCGGGTCCCTTCCATCTCCACCATGTAAACATCCTCCTTTCTCAACACTGTCTGGTCCTGAGCTATTTCACAACCATCATCAGTCCTCATGCTATCATGCTGCTCTTGTTCTGTTTGTCTGCCATCCACTGACACAGCATGTTGCCCCCTCAGAATCTGGTCAAATTTATCCCGACTTCCATGAACTTTCCTCTGAACATTCAATCCGTCATTATCCTCAACACTATCCTCAGCCTTCCATTCTAAAGCTTTACTCTCAACGTCTTCCTCCATAGCTTCCCTCTCCATTACGTCTGCAGCGGGAGCCTCCAGGATCTCCACATTAACATCTGATATTACATCACTATCGCCCTCTGGTTTGTTTGAGGAATCCAAAATGGCCGCCGGCTGTATTGCTCCTGTTCCTTTACCCGGGTCAGTGATGTTGCTTTCATCCAAGGTGGAGAGGTCCTCTCGTGGTTCAACTTCAGTATGAGGAGACTGGGTCTGTGTGTCCACTAAGGGTTCTGGAAGTCCAACCTGACCTTCTGTATGGTCGGCCATTGTCTCCAGGAGTTCTGGATGTCTGCCAATTTTCTCACCAACAGAAAAGGCCAGTGAAAATCCATTGTCCGCACAGATAGAGACCCTTTGTCCTTCGTCAACAGAGACAGATTGAACAACGATTGCAACGCGGTCGTCACCAACGTTGGGATGCTCGTTATCATTGGTGCCATCCTCAATGTCATCCTCATCCTCATGACCACTGTCTGCAGTGCAGATGATGTTTGGCTTTGGCTGAATAATCCCATTGCCCAGGTCACAGTGAGATTGGCTGCCAACTGAGTCCTCACCCGCGTCCGGCATTCCTCCAGGTTCAGACTCCGTAAGCCTCCCGGTGAGGTCATCATCATCAACAGCCACATCAGAGCCGTCTACCAGCTCTGCCTGGAACACAGGGACAACAGTTGAATCAAAGTCGCCTGCTGACATCATGTGCCCTGGCTCAGAGTGATCGCCATTGTCCTCCACGTTGACCGAGGTCACAAACTCCAACGTGTGACCCGGCCCATTGTTGAGGCCATCGGGGCGTGGCCAGTGACAGCACTCCGGCATGGAGGCACATCGTTCCCTGCGCCCCTGCTTGGACCCCCCTGATGCCAGCCGACGCCCGTCGCCACTGACGCCATGGCAACAGACCAGGTCCAGGTCGTCATAGCTGTACTGTAACCCGGAGTGGTGAGTCACGTGATCTTCCCAACTTCTTTTCCGTATGGCGACAAGCATGGTGGGCGGACTCCCACTGCTAACCCATAGAGCCCTTTAAAGACGTAGAACCAAAATGGTGGACCAGACAGTGCAGTTCTATTGAGCTTCCTGTAAGAGAGAAAGCGAGGGGGCGGGAATTAGTTACTCAGGTTATCAGTTACTCAGTTTATGGGTTACTCAGGTTATGGGTTACTCTGGTTATGGGTTACTCTGGTTATCGGTTACTCAGGTTATGGGGTTAGCAAACTTTAGAGGCAGTAATCATGTGAGTTATGTTACATTCTGAAAATAAACATGGGGGGTTTAATAAGAGTACTGTAATCATGTTATGCTAGTGTTCTTTGCTATTGCTATAGTTGTGAACCCAAGCTGACATGAACCTAGGTTACTGCAATAGTTATTAACCCCATGTCAAGCCTACATGGAACAATCCTGAACCTTACAGGATTTTAACGTTACAAAACAGAATAGTTAACTGCAATGGCTACTATGAGACAATATAGAGCATCTTTCCACTTCTGGTAAACCAACTTCTCAGACAGTGGTTTGCTTTTCTTTTCTCACTTTTTCCTGTTTTATCATTTTTAAATTATATATTTTTTTACATGTGACTGGTTAAGAGAAGAGAGTTGCTTCTCATCCTAATCTTAACATTCCCAGACAAGACAGTGAACCCGAGTTCAAACTGTAAACATTGGACACACATTACACTGAGACAGTCCCTATCAAGCACTGTACAGATGTAGGATATTCATTTGAGACAGTTTGCTATATCAGGAAAATAATCCTGCAGCAACAGGAAATGTGAATTATTATGTGGTTTATAATTAATGGACATTTTTGTAAGTTGTTGATGCATTTTTAAAAAGGGATAATCAAGTCTGAAATTTTAAAGTTGAAATTACAAACTTCAGAAGCCTTTTTAAACCTAAAATACACTACAAGTTTTATATTTCCTGCATTGCAGGACAGTTTTCCTGGAACAGGGTTGGGAACAGGGTTGGGAAGCCTCCATACATACTCCTTTCACCTATGGCTAAATACATTTTAGCAGAAGATTTCCACCATGATGTCTAGTCAAGGATTTTATGAGTATGACAAAAGAAGAGGACCAACAACGCCCCAGGACAATTTGTCCACATCAGGGATGAGGTCGTCAAGAAACCACTGTGCATCACATGACTCTAACCCATTCATAGCAGAACTATTAGTGTGTCTCACCCTCCAGCTTGTGAATGTGTCTGTTTGTGTGTCTCTTGCTCCAGCTCAATGCGAGTCTTGGATAACCACATTCACTGTCTGGGAATGTCAGAGGGGAAGAGGCTGCCTGAAGGGCCTACATAGTTCCAGTGATGGAGGAGGAGGAAGCATAAAAATAACTCCATCACACAGATTTTGTTTTTGGGTTGAAAAATGGCAAGCGATTTAACCACTTTACTGAAATCTTAACCCCAATCTTAAATAATGTCTTACTTTGATGGGACAATGTTGTTGGCCTATGTCGTACCTCAGTGATGGAGGCAGACAGGCAGAGAGAGAGAGAGAAACAGACAGGGACACACTCACAGACAAACAGACAGCCTCCCCTATGGCTTAAACAGAGCAGCACAGTAACATAAGCAACCTTTTCTGTTAAAGAGAAAATGTAATTGGCACCATAATGACAGAAGTGATAAGAAGGAAGGATTACAATGGAGGATTCTTTAAAACATTGTGTCAATCTATCAAAAGCTGATGAAGTTGCCCATAAAAAAAATAAAAGAAGCATATATTCCATAAATCATGTCACAATATGGTCTTTGCTTTATATTGGAGACAACAACATTTTGAAAGACTTTGGTTTGACATCCTATTTCCTAAATAGTGCACTACTTCTGACCAGGGCCCATAGGGATCTGGTAGTGCACTATATAGGGAATAGGGTGCAATTTGTAATCAACACAATATCTGTGTATATTATTGCTAGACGGCAGATGTAATGTAACGATGTAATGATGTAATGTAACGGCTGTGAAGGCTGTTGCTAGGAGATCATATCACTCATCCACCATCTGCACTGAATGGGAAACGCTCCCTAGGTCTGTACATCTGTCCTCTGGCCTCAACAACTGGAGCATCAGATTACCATGTCAATCATCATCTCTTTTCAGGGACTGCATTTTGACTGCCTTGAACTTGGAGTGACGTTTGAGCTGTGAGCATTCTATTACCAGTAGAAAAGGTGTGTGTGTGTGTATGCTTCTATTAGGGGAAAGCTGCCAGAGGATGTCTCAAAACAAGATTCTAGTCAGACTCTAGACTCTAGTCAGTCTATACCTTAAGCATCCCCAGGACTGCTGTTGGATGTAGGGTGTCCCGGGGTGACTTCCTCCTCTGACGTCAACTGGCACTTGAGTTAGGGAGGGCACTGTATACTTATTACAACGTCTCAAACAGAAGTAAAATGTACTCAATTAGCGTAATCCGTGTGCCACTTCACACAACATGCCTAGATTAGTTACTTCACTGTCAATACTCCACCAGAATACAGAGGGGTACTGTCACAGTCCCACACAGTAGCAACATAAGACTGAATAACAGAAGATAACAGAGGATAAACACTATGGGGTTGAAGAGTTAGCATCCATCAAAGTCAGGGGACAGACAAATCCAATCCTACAAGCTTTTCTCAAGGAACAAATCCCCCTTTTGCTGAGATGTCGGTCCTAATTCCAGGTCCCGAGGAACGCTCTCAGGGTTTGCGGATTCAAATCAAATCCATCACTGACGTTACCCTTTTTTGGGAGCAGAGAGCAGGGAGCCCCCGGAGCCAGCCGAAAAGCCGGAGCGTTGTATAAAGTCCAAAGATAGCTTGAGCTTCCATCTTGATCACATTAGGGGTTTCACTGACGCTGAACGACTGGAGTATGGGTGGGGTGGAATGGGGGGTTCTCTCACTCTCCTCCTCTCCCTCCGTCCAATCCCACCTCTTCTCTTCTCCGCCTCCTGGCTGGTTTGACAGGGAATCTCAGTCACATCCTAATCACTGTCTTTCTCCCTGGTTCTCTCACAGCTCCTCCAAGGCTCTCCATGCAAACCAGATCCTCTCAGCTGTTTATCCTACTTTCTTACTCCTCCTTTCAGAGTTAAGACAACTTCTTCTCAAATCACCCTCCCTCTCTCAAGTCTCTCTCTCTCTCTCTCTCTCTCTCTCTCTCTCTTTTCCTTACACTCTATCTCCTTAAGCTGGGAAAGACTCCCTCCAGTTGGTTTTGATTAGTAACAGACAGACAACTGTGAAAACTCAGGCCTTGGGCCAAGTTAGATTGCAGTAATGTTTTGGCAGGGCTTTCTGAGAGGTTTTCTTTTTTCATATGTCACCCTGTAACTGTACAAGCATCCTTGCACAAACATCTCGACCTCCCCCAAAAAAGACATTAAAGCATGACTTGTTTACAGACATTCCTGTAGAATATGCCACTCTGTGCGAGAACTGCTAACTTGGCTGCCTACGAGTTGTGTGCCTTTTTTTTACATGACACATCTGGGCAAAGTGATAGTTTGAAATCAGAATCACTGTGTTTTTAGGAAGTCTTCAAAGCAAAACATTGTACCGCATTTTTGAGTGCCGACCACTCATTCCCTAATATAGACATGTCATTTTTTGGGAATGCTACCGACACTTGAAATACATAGGCTCTGATATCATAGCTTCACAGTGAGAATATCTCAAGCAAAATCGTAACGGCATCTCTTACCAAACTAAAAAAAAGGAAACCCTCCGTTTAGTTGTTGTAACTTTGGGAGAGCTCTGTAGGCTGTAGTCCTGTAAAGCACTGGGGTTGTAAAAGGTTGTAAAAGGCACTGCAGAATTCCACACCCAGGCATGGTCTCCCCCCACCCTCTGTAAGGGTCTCACAGGCTCAATCTAGCCTGACTTACAACCAGGAGATATGGTATGTGTGCTTAAAACCATCAGAATGAAAAGACCGACCATAGGAAATGTGTGTGTTTTACACACAGACTCTTACAGTCTCAGCTGGCTAACATACCTGTCATTACAATTCCACCATTCCCATTCACAGTCCCTCGGTTGTTGATGATGTCAACGTCTATGATTGTTTTCTGTTGGGCTTTAGAAGTATGGACCTGAGGGTAGCAGTTGCTATAGCAAAAACAGATAATGGAACAAGGGAAAAATTGACAAACCCCCACCAACAACAACAAAAAACTATTTTCCACCCTTGTGCCCCCTCTTCCTCTTCTGGGTCATCCAGATGGGAGGAGGGGAGGCTCTGGGGCCTGGGGGAGAACTTGACTCTGTTTTTTAGAACTCTCTGTGGGAAACTCAAGCTGTCCAATTTCTGACCCACCATTCATGGGTCTCAGAGGACACATAGGGTTCCCACTACATGGGTAAGATGCAAAGTAAACATTTTTATATATATAAACATACATATATATTTTTTATCTTAATTTAAGTTCAGGCTTGGGCATAAAGTTAGCAGTGTGGTTAAGATTAGGGTTAACATTAGTTTTAAAATCAGATTTTAGGCAGTGGTCTGACTTTGCAACTTGGCCAGATAGTGATGACAAACACAGATGGTCGGGGATACAAGGTTTAATTTGTCGTCACAGCATGTGCTTGGTGCACTGGTCACAGGAACTAGCACTAATCACAGTACTAGCGTGATGACGGTAACTAGCGTGTTGACGGTAACTAGCACTCATCACAGAGCTAGCGTGATGACGGTAACTAGCGTGTTGACGGTAACTAGAATGGTGATGGTAACTTGCACTCATCACAGAGCTAGCGTGATGACGGTAACTATTACTCATCACAGAGCTAGCGTGATGACGGTAACTATTACTCATCACAGAGCTAGCGTGATGACACATTTTTATGTTATTTATTTCACCTTTATTTAACCAGGTAGGCTAATTGAGAACAAGTTCTCATTTACCACTGCGACCTGGCCAAGCACAGCAGTTCGACACATACAACAACAAAGAGCTACACATAGAATAAACAAACATACAGTCAATAATACAGTAGAAAAAAGAAAAAGATAAGTCTATATACAGTGAGTGCAAATTATGTAAGATAAGGGAGGTAGGGCAATAAATAGGCCATGGTGGCGAGGTAATTACAGAATAGCAATTAAACACTGGAATGGTAGATGTGCAGAAGTTGAATGTGCAAGTAGAGATACTGGGGTGCAAAGGAGCAAGATGAATAAATAAATACAGTATGGGGATGAGGTAGTAGGATGGGCTGTTTACAGATGGGCTATGTGCAGGTGCAGAGATCTGTGAGCTGCACTGACAGCTGGTGCTTAAAGCTAGTGAGGGAAATATGAGTCTCCAGCTTCAGTGATTTTTGTAGTTCGTTCCAGTCATTGGCAGCAGAGAACTGGAAGGAAAGGAGGAATTGGCTTTGGGGGTGACCAGTGAGATTTACCTGCTGGAGCGCGTGCTACGGGTGGGTGCTGCTATGGTGACCATTGAGCTGAGATAAGGCGGGGCTTTACCTAACAACGACTTGTAGATGACCTGGAGCCAGTGGGTTTGGCGACGAGAATGAAGCGAGGGCCAGCCAACAAGAGGGTAGAGGTCGCAGTGGTGGGTGGTATATGGGGCTATTTTATAAATGACATCGCCGAAGTCGAGGATCGGTAGGATTGTCAGTTTTACGAGGGTATGTTTGGCAGCATGCGTGAAGGATGCTTTGTTGCGAAGTAGGAAGCCGATTCTAGATTAAATTGAAGCTTGTCTGGAGGTTAATTAACTTCTTAGGGAGCGGATATTGGATAGGAAACACTCTGAAGTTTCTAAAAGTGTTAATGTATGTGAGTATAACAGAAGTGATATAGCAGGCGAAAACCAGAGGATAATCCATACGGATTTGCAGGTTTTTTGTAAATGACCTTTTCTCCATTGTGCCTATTCATTTCTCTGTTATGTAGGACTGAGACTGCAGTACCTATGGCTTCCACAGGATGTCAACAGTCTTAAGACAAGGTTTCAAAACAATAGGGCTAAAGGGAACCGTATAGAAGAAGATTTAGAAGAAGGAAGTGGAAATGAGAAATACTTTTTCCGGTCACGAGAACGAGAGCGCGCCTCACTTTTATTTTCCTTTCTTATCAGTCAGGCTACAATCCGGTTTAAATATTATAGTAAATATACATAAAATGACACCTAAGGAAACATTAAAAATGATGTTTGATTTGTTTGGAGAAATATGATAGGTATAATTTGAACGCGTTCTCTTCACGGTTCTATGGGCGACTCGACGGTGGATTTTATGAACATAACGCGCCAACCAAACAGAGATTTATGGATATAATAAATTACTTTTTCTAACAAAAGAAGCATGGATTGTCTTCGTTGGACACTTGGGAAGCCCTCAGCAGAAGTTCATCAAAGGTAAGCGATTTTATATTAGCGATTTTATGTGTTTTGTGAGACCCGCGTTGGTTATGGATTTATGCTAATGCATAAAATATGAGAGGGGCTATCCTCAAACAATCAAATGTTGTGCTTTTGCCGTAAAGCCTTTTTGAATCAGAGCTTTTGATGACTATGCAACACTTGTATATTGATGAATGTTTAATAATTCAACTTTTGGATTTTGAATTTGGCGCCTTACATTTCAAATACCAGTTATAATGCATCCTTAGCTATCCTTTTATGAATATTAGCAATAATATTTCACTCGGATGGTCACCTATACGTAATATAAGTAAAATAAAGTGGGGCGCGCACCCAGTCTCTTGCCCGAGAAATCTTGTTGACATCTGAGCTCCCTTGACCACTTCCTCTTCCTATCCATTTTGCTTACTCCTAGAACTCCCAGTCTTTGTATAGAGACTGCTGACATCTAGTGGAAGCCATAGGTATTGCAGTCTCAGTCCTGGTTAAAATAAAAATGAATAGGCAGCCTGGAGAAGAAGGTCAAGTACAAAAAAAACTGCAAATCCGGATGGATTTTCCTCTGGTTTTTGCCTGCTATATCAGTTCTGTTATACTCACATACATTATTTTAACACTCTTAGAAACTTCAGAGTGTTTCCTATCCAATAGTACTAATTATTTGCATATCCTATTTTCTGGGCCTGAGTGGCAGGCATTTTACTTTGGGCACGCCAGACTCTCCAAAACCGTCACCTATGCAGCCGCTCCCTAAGAAGTTAACTAAGGCGTATTGAGCAGGGCTAGAGGCTCTACAGTGAAATAAGGCAATACTTACTAACCAAAACAGCAATGGACAAGGCATATTGACGTTAGCGAGAGTCATTCGTAGCCGAGTGGTCATAGGAGTCCAGTGAGTGGCTTCAAGCAGCTAGCAGGCCAGGGCTAGCAAGCTAGCAGAGAGGTCTTGGAGGGACGTCGTAACGGAAGAAAGTCTGTTGTGGCCCCCTCGTGCTGTTCCGTCGGCATACGGATCAGCAGGGCTCCGTACAGTAAACCAGGCCAATTGGCAAAATAGGTATAGTGGCTAAAGAGTTTGTCCGATGGGCCTCTTAAACTAACATGTGATGCTCAGGATGTGCTCAGGACAGCTAGCTGGTAGCCAGTTAGCTGGCTAGCTTTTGATAGGGTTCCAGTTCTTAAGAATACAAATAGTAGATCCATACCACATTGGGTGAGGTGGGTTGCAAGAGAGTATATTCAGTCCGTAGATGGAAAGTGATATTAAAATATATACAAAAATAAATATGAAAAAAAAAACAAGGAAAACGATGTTTAGATGGGACAGGACGGGACAAGACAAAAACAAACGTCCGACTGCTATGCCAACTTGGAATCACAGAAATAGCGTGATGATGGCAACTAGCGGGATGACGGTAACTAGCACTCATCACAGAGCTAGTGTGATGATGGTAAACTAGCGTGTTGACGGTAACTAGAATGGTGACGTAACTAGCGTGGTGACGGTAACTAGCGTGGTGACGGTAGGCCAGCGCAGTGTTGCAGTGGATTTGATGATCATCGGAAATGACTGAGTGCATATTTGGTTATCTGACTGTGTGTGTGTGTAATTTGTTACTGTGTGTGAGTGTGTGTTTATCCTAGATGAGTCACTACCTACCTACGGACCAACTATTCACCATTTAATCCTGGAAGATGAGAAGAGACACATTCTGAGATCATCAGTCATGTGACCTCTCACTAGGTCACATGGGAGGGGCAGGTCACATGGCAGGGGTGGAAAGGGTGAAGAAAGCCCCATTCATGATGCCTCCTATAATCCCCCACTCGTCTTCCCTCCGCTTCTTAAGTGGCGCACAGAGGAAACAGTCTCAAATTCTTTGCTGATATAGTTTATTATTGGAAAAATGCCAGTCTAAATCGTGAGCACTGAAGGATAAGCAGAGTTAGCCTAGCCCTCGTAGGAAAATGTGGGTGATTCAAAAAAATAACATGAATAGAAAATCCACATATCTACCAAAACTGGGCCAATCAAGTTCTCACTTTTACAAAGAATGCTTTGAGAACATTTTGCTGTGGTCTTTGTAGGCCAACCTCAAACAGTCATTTTCTACGGTACGGTACATGACCAGTAGTTAGCAGAGGCTGTAATAACATTTGACACTTGTGAAAGTACACTCAGATTAAAGCGTAGATAAAAACATTACATAAACAAACAAAACCATGATCATTTCATTAACTTTTTCCAACAAATCTTAGAACATACACTATGAATCTCCCATAATACACATAGCTAATAGACGTCTGAAACTGTTCATGCAAGTGTGTGTCTTTGAGTGACACAGCAAGAAAAGCATTATACTGAATGTAATGTGACTGACTGTATCTATGCTTGTGTGGGAGTAAGACAATGCAAGGGGGTTCTTGACCGTTGGTTACGCTGATAGTCAGACTCCCGGCAACCGTGGGAAACAGGAAGTCCGAGTTACTAGTGATACAGAGCATAATAATTTCCAGGCTGAAATAATCCATGCTATCTTCTCTCTGGGACGTCTGTTTTTGTGTGCATGGCCCTGGAGAGAGGACTTTGGTGTGTGTGTGTGTGTGTGTGTGTGTGTGTGTGCACGCGTGCTCTTGCGTTCAAGGGTAAACGAGTTCGGCTGGACACAAATAAAAGGGATTTTATCATCCGAGTGTGTTATTACTGTAATTACATACTAACCAACATTGCATGACATAGCATATAACACTTCTTTAAGCACAATGCAGTTAATGTCCTGTTTTGAAAGCTGAACATGCATCCAAGGCACGTCTTCTACATGGGTTTGGGCAAAGCTTTGTGGCAACAGCTGGCCTCTATTTGTGTTAACTGGCTCTCACAGAAGCATGCAGACACACGCACCTGGGCAAGAGAGCGGCATGCAGACACACACTGCACGCACTGACTCACTCACACACACACACAAACGCACACACACACAACAAACACACACACACACACACACTGTACATATGTACAGACAGCTTGTTGCCCTTAGACCAACTAAAGCAGGGTTTATAGGCTAGTGGTTATAATGCTGCTCAGTGGATAGTGTGGTCGTGAACGTCAGATTGCATCCTATATCAGCCATGCGGGGACAAACTCTGTTACACAAACATACACTGATACACATGTGAATATGAACTGCAGGGCAGTCCACACACACACACACACACACACACACAAAGCTATTGCCAATATTTGACTTCATTGGCATCCAACCCTGGACTCCATCTCTGGAGACGGACTGACTGTTTGTTTTCAAAGGTCAACTGATTCACAAAGAACACTGTCTCTGTCTCAGACCCAAAAACAGAGCAGAGCTACACATGCAGGAGAAAAACTGTTTTATAGAGGCCCATCCGAAAGAGAAAATGTACAGTGAACGGCTGTAAGTGTGCATCGAGGGTCTGTGGGTTACATGGTCTGTTACACATTACAGTATAATGTCCTGTTCGGCTCAGCATCTGCAGGGTTTTGGGTTCGACTCCCGAAGGGATGAAATGCACTTAAAAGTCTATGCATTCACTGTCAGATAAGACGCTTTGGATAAAAGTGTCTCCTCTGAAAAGGAAATGGTGAACACTAAATATGAGGGTTGTACAAGACCTCAAAAATGCAGATTCTGGCTTGGGACTGATAGTGCTAAAGGTCAATGCATTCACTCTTGGATTCACTTTGATAAATGCATGCCGTCCTTGGCTTACAGTACATATGGGGCTTTCTGCTGAAGCATCCCATTCAGTACATCTTGTAGCAGCATGTCTCAATGGATGTCGACAAATCTGTAAGAATCCGTAATCATTGGGCTAAAACGTTTTGCAACGGAAATAGTTTACTCCATACAGAAAAAGTTTTGCAACGAAAACAAGATGTTCTATTGGACCAATTTATCTAGGTCCCTCCCCGTTTGGTTCTGTTTCGTACTGTTTGGCTCTGTTTGGTTCCTAGTGAACACACCCCTGTTGTCTCCTCCTGTAGTTTATTGGCTGTAGTGTCTGGGGCCAGAGTCGGGGACTTGGTGATGACGAGAAGCCCCTGAATGAAACAACACTGACGCTGGACACCGGCTGTGCTGGCATTGGTCGCCTCCAGCAGACGGCCAGGAAATGATTGTTTTCCTTGGATACGGTTGCCACAGCAGCATCAGCAGGAATACTGGAGACAGAGAGTCGGGGGGAGAGGGGAGGGGCCGCAGGCTGCATGTTGCTTGTGACGAAGGCAGCTGGCTGATGATATACACGTTGGATGGGACGGTGATGGACTCATCTTCGCTTGTCAGATGTTTTTGAGGGTATTCCACATATACCTCTACAGTAGTAGGATGCGTGAAGGGGAGAGTGTATGTGTGTGTGTTTGTGTGAGTGTGACTGTACATAAGTGTGTGTGCGCAGCAGTGGAGGCTGGAAGGCTGCTGAGGGGAGGACGGCTGATAATAATTGCTGGAATGGAGTCAATGGAATGGTATCAAACACGTCAACGACGTGGTTTCCATATGGTTGATATGGATACCATTCCAACCATTATTATGAGCCGCCCTCCCCTCAGCAACCTCCACTGGTGCGCAAGTATACATGTGCCCCCAGTTTTGTCAATAATAAAACAGGTGCCCCCACTCACCTCACTTTAGACACAGAGATAGATTGTATAGAATGATATGAATGGTTATACTCTTTTGTTCAGCTTTCCAACGATAGAACGGAAATCTAAATACTTTGGGCTGTGAGACTGAGGAATTCTAGCCCTTCACCGAAGCATGTTCAGCAGGTATAAGTGTCTGATTGTGCCCTAGTTCATGGAAAGATTGGGAAAGTGGATAAGATGAACTCAGCTAAAAGTTTCTCTAGCCTTGAGGTCTCCTGGTCCTGGTTTGCCTTCTTTTTTCATTTCTCTCTTTCTTTCTATCTTTTTTACTTTCTTTCTCAGGAAACCGATCTGCATTCCAACCCACACAGGAAGCGGACAGGTCAGGAAAACTTAGCAAGACACTAGAGAGGGAGAGGGACAGATGGAGGTTCCAATAGCTCAATTAGATAATCCGGGGTCTGTAGTGTTACAACACCAGGGTGTCAAGTGCTACAACACCAGGGTGTGTAGTGTTACAACACCAGGGTGTGTAGTTTTACAACACCAGGTTGTGTAGTGAAACAACACCAGTGTGTGTAGTGTTATAACACCAGGGTGTGTAGTGTTATAACACCGGGTGTGTAGTGTTACAGCACCAGGGTGTGTAGTGTTACAACACCAAGGTTGTAGTGTTACAACACCAGGGTCTTTAGTGTTACAACACCAGGGTTGTAGTGTTACAACACCAGGGTTGTAGTGTTACAACACCAGGGTCTGTAGTGTTACAACACCAGGGTTGTAGTGTTACAACACCAAGGTGTGTAGTGTTACAACACCAAGGTGTGTAGTGTTACAACACCAGGGTTGTAGTGTTACAACACCGGGGTGTTGTGTTACAACACCGGGGTCTGTTAGTGTTACAACACCGGGGTGTGTAGTGTTACAACACCGGGGTGTGTAGTGTTACAACAACCGGGTCTGTAGTGTACAACACCAGGGTCTGTAGTGTACAACACTAGGGTCTGTAGTGTACACCACCAGGGTCTGTAATGTTACAACACCAGGGTCTGTAGTGTTACAACACCAGGGTCGGTAGTGTTACAACACCAGGGTCTGTAGTGTTACAACACCAGGGTCTGTAGTGTTACAACACCAGGGACAGTACTGTTACAACAACAGGTTCTGTAGTGTACAACACCAGGGACAGTACTGTTACAACAACAGTCCCTAGTGTACAACACCAGGGTCTGTAGTGTTACAACACCATAGGTCTGCAGAGTTACAACACCAGGGTTGTAGTGTTACAACACCAGGGTTGTAGTGTTATAACACCAGGGTGTGTAGTGTTATAACACCGGGTGTGTAGTGTTACAACACCAGGGTCTTTCATGTTACAACACCAGGGTCTTTAGTGTTACAACACCAGGGTTGTAGTGTTACAACACCAGGGTCTGTAGTGTTACAACACCAGGGTTGTAGTGTTACAACACCAGGTTGTGTGGTGAAACAACACCAGTGTGTAGTGTTATAACACCAGGGTGTGTAGTGTTATAACACCGGGTGTGTAGTGTTACAACACCAGGGTCTTTCATGTTACAACACCAGGGTCTTTAGTGTTACAACACCAGGGTTGTAGTGTTACAACACCAGGGTCTGTAGTGTTACAACACCAGGGTTGTAGTGTTACAACACCAGGGTTGTAGTGTTACAACACCAGAGTTGTAGTGTTACAACACCAAGGTGTGTAGTGTTACAACACCAAGGTGTGTAGTGTTACAACACCAGGTTGTGTAGTGAAACAACACCAGTGTGTAGTGAAACAACACCAGGGTCTTTAGTGTTACAACACCAGGGTTGTAGTGTTACAACACCAGGGTCTGTAGTGTTACAACACCAGGGTTGTAGTGTGACAACACCATGGTGTGTAGTGTTACAACACCAGGGTTGTAGTGTTACAACACCGGGGAGTTGTGTTACAACACCGGGGTCTATTAGTGTTACAACACCAGGGTGTGTAGAGTTACAACACCAAGGTTGTAGTGTTACAACACCAGGGTCTGTAGTGTTACAACACCAGGGTTGTAGTGTTACAACACCAGGGTCTGTAGTGTTACAACACCAGGGTTGTAGTGTTACAACACCAAGGTGTGTAGTGTTACAACACCAGGGTTGTAGTGTTACAACACCGGGGTGTTGTGTTACAACACCGGGGTCTGTTAGTATTACAACACCGGGGTGTGTAGTGTTACAACACCGGGGTCTGTAGTGTTACAACAACCGGGTCTGTAGTGTTTCAACAACCGGGTCTGTAGTGTTTCAACACTTTGGTCTGTAGTGTTACAACAACAGGGTCTGTAGTGTACAGCAACAGGGTCTGTAGTGTACAACACCAGGGTCTGTAGTGTACAACACTAGGGTCTGTAGTGTACACCACCAGGGTCTGTAGTGTTACAACACCAGGGTCTGTAGTGTTACAACACCAGGGACAGTAGTGTTACAACAACAGGTTCTGTAGTGTACAACACCAGGGACAGTACTGTTACAACAACAGTCCCTAGTGTACAACACCAGGGTCTGTAGTGTTACAACACCATAGGTCTGTAGAGTTACAACAACATGGTCTGTAGCTTACAACTCCAGGGTTGTAGGTTTGACTCCACATGAGTCACATATTATAGAAACAGAAATGTCTGTCTGTTTGGGAGAAAAAAGTACTTGCTATAGTTGGCCAGGAGTTCAATTTGCTGATCACGTGACCAGAATAACTCTGTGCTGTCATTATAATAATGGGGGCTTGGAGTTTTTGCTGTTCAGGATGGATGGAAGGAGAGACAGTAAGAGAGAGAGTAAAAGAGAGAGACAGGAGGAATAAAGGTCAACGGGTGACAGGGGTTTTGCTGAGCTTAATAGTGATTTTTCCTCTGACAAAAGAGTCACCGTAGTGGTACAGGGTGCAGCGTTACCATGACACAGACTGGCTGTAGAAGGCGACAGAGACAGAAACTGTTCCTTCATAAACTCACCTCTTTGCAGAGAGATCATCACTTTGAATAGTCAGCAGGTGAGGCCAAAACTGTTTCAATCCCTCGAGGCCCATCAAGGAAAATGTATCTCTTCCTGCTTCACCTACAGTGCAGAAGAGAAAGTAAAATATGCATCAGACCTGGGTTCAAATACATGGGAGTATTTGAATATTTAAATATTTGTATTTGAAAATACATGCCAATACTAGACAACAATACTAAACTACATGGTAAATGCATTGCAGAAAAGTTATTGTGCAACAGGTGGATCAGATTAAGATCCTACACCTGTATACAGCGCTATACCCAACACACACACCACCCCATCCCTCTACTTGACCCTAACAGATCCTACACCTTGCCGTCAACCTGGGAGGATGGAACCCATTCTTAAAAAAAAAAAAAAGAATGTCTACTGCTGAAGCTACCACACAGTATCTTCTGGGATTTCCGCTCGATCAGTGCAGTACAATGAATAACCATGGTAGTAAATGCAAGAAATCTAAAAGGTGTCCTCTCTGGATCTTTCTCTTCAGTCCTACTCCCAGTTGATGCACTCACTCTTGGGCTATCATCTACTTTCCTCACTGCCTCAGCATAGGAGGCCTTCTGCCCCACTCTAACTCTGGCAATCTCAACCTGTCTCTCTCACACTTCAGATACCCAACTGCATGGGTGCCCCCACAGTTGACACACAGGGCTTTCACTATCCCCTCTGACTATAACCTCTTTCACACTTTTCATATCTTCGGATCTCTCTTCTACACACTGCTGCAACAAATTCTTGGCACCTAAAGCACTGTAACGGGTTTAGAACAAAACCCCCAAATAGTTGATCTAACCTGACCGTCAAGTAAGAACTTTCTATTAAAGCTCAACAAGACAGACAGGGTATTCTCAGTCTGTCATTGGGTCTACGTCTCACCAACAAAGGACGTAAAAAACACCAGAAATATTACTTTTCAGATCTACACTCAACGCCACCGCACTGATTACTCCATTGAGCGGCACCCTGACAACATTCAGATATTATGGTTAATACGAATATTTACAGGGC
>QNTS01004704.1:4631-22359 GCA_003317085.1 Hucho hucho
GAAAAAAAATCCAGAAAATCACATTGTAGGATTTTTAATGAATTTATTTGCAAATTATGGTGGAAAATAAGTATTTGGTCACATACAAACAAGCAAGATTTCTGGCTCTCACAGACCTGTAACTTCTTCTTTAAGAGGCTCCTCTGTCCTCCACTCGTTACCTGTATTAATGGCACCTGTTTGAACTTGTTATCAGTATAAAAGACACCTGTCCACAACCTCAAACAGTCACACTCCAAACTCCACTATGGCCAAGACCAAAGAGCTGTCAAAGGACACCAGAAACAAAATTGTAGACCTGCACCAGGTTGGGAAGACTGAATCTGCAATAGGTAAGCAGCTTGGTTTGAAGAAATCAACTGTGGGAGCAATTATTAGGAAATGGAAGACATACAAGACCACTGATAATCTTCCTCGATCTGGGGCTCCACGCAAGATCTCACCCCGTGGGGTCAAAATGATCACAAGAACGGTGAGCAAAAATCCCAGAACCACACGGGGGGACCTAGTGAATGACCTGCAGAGAGCTGGGACCAAAGTAACAAAGCCTACCATCAGTAACACACTACGCCGCCAGGGACTCAAATCCTGCAGTGCCAGACGTGTCCCCCTGCTTAAGCCAGTACATGTTCAGGCCCGTCTGAAGTTTGCTAGAGAGCATTTGGATGATCCAGATGAGGATTGGGAGAATGTCATATGGTCAGATGAAACCAAAATAGAACTTTTTGGTAAAAACTCAACTCGTCGTGTTTGGAGGACAAAGAATGCTGAGTTGCATCCAAAGAACACCATACCTACTGTGAAGCATGGGGGTGGAAACATCATGCTTTGGGGCTGTTTTTCTGCAAAGGGACCAGGACGACTGATCCGTGTAAAGGAAAGAATGAATGGGGCCATGTATCGTGAGATTTTGAGTGAAAACCTCCTTCCATCAGCAAGGGCATTGAAGATGAAACGTGGCTGGGTCTTTCAGCATGACAATGATCCCAAACACACCGCCCGGGCAACGAAGGAGTGGCTTCGTAAGAAGCATTTCAAGGTCCTGGAGTGGCCTAGCCAGTCTCCAGATCTCAACCCCATAGAAAATCTTTGGAGGGAGTTGAAAGTCCGTGTTGCCCAGCGACAGCCCCAAAACATCACTGCTCTAGAGGAGATCTGCATGGAGGAATGGGCCAAAATACCAGCAACAGTGTGTGAAAACCTTGTGAAGACTTACAGAAAACGTTTGACCTCTGTCATTGCCAACAAAGGGTATATAACAAAGTATTGAGATAAACTTTTGTTATTGACCAAATACTTATTTTCCACCATAATTTGCAAATAAATAAATTAAAAATCCTACAATGTGATTTTCTGGATTTCTTTTTCTCATTTCATCTGTCATAGTTGAAGTGTACCTATGATGAAAATTACAGGCCTCTCTCATCTTTTTAAGTTGGAGAACTTGCACAATTGGTGGCTGACTAAATACTTTTTTGCCCCACTGTACCACCCACCACTGCAACCTGTACGCTCTCGTTGGCTGGCCCTCGCTTTACACTTGTCACCATACCCACTGGCTCCAGGTCATCTACAAGTCCCTGCTAGGTAAAGCCCCGCCTCATCTCAGCTCGCTGGTCACCATAGCAGCACGCACCCATAGCACACGCTCCAGCAGGTAAATCTCACTGGTCACCCCCAAAGCCAATTCCTCCTTTGGCCGACTTTCCTTCCAGTTCTCTGCTGCCAATGACAGTAATGAACAACAAAAATCTCTGAAACTGGAGACACTTATCTCCCTCACCAGCTTGAAGCACCAGCTGTCAGAGCAGCTCACAGACCCCTGCACCTGTATATAGCCCATCTGTAAATAGCCCAACCAACTACCTCATCCCCTACCATATTTATTTATTTATCTTGTTCCCTTGCACCCCAGTTTTTCTACTTTGCACATTCATCTACTGCACATCTACCATTCCAGTGTTTATAGGCTATATTGTAGTTACTTTGCCACCATGGCCTATTTATTGCCTTACCTTCCTTATCTTACCTCATTTGCACTCTTTGTATATAGATTTGTTTTTCTACTGTATTATTGACTGTATGTTTTTTTACTCCATGTGTAACTCTGTGTTGTTGTATGTGTCGAACTGCTTTGCTTTATCTTGGCCAGGTAGCAGTTGTAAATGAGAACTTGTTCTCAACTAGCCTACCTGGTTAGACTCAGGGACCCGATACCTAACTTCTCTGGTCATAACTATCAACTGTACAAAGCTATTTGTTCAGAATCAATCATTCCAATTTATTTATAAAGCCCTTCTTACATCAGCTGATGTCACCTGGTTGCCTACCTGGTTAAATAAAGGTGAAATAAAAAATAAATAATAATAACAAAATAGTTTGAAAACTACTAGTAGATGGCATCATTTCAGAGAAAAATAATCGCTAATACTATGAGGCTAGATTAATGATGAGTTGAATTTATACACTAAGAAAAAAAGGTGCTAACTAGAATCATACAGGGTTCTTTGGTTTGCCCCTGTAGATGAACCCCTTTTGGTGCTGGGCAGAACCCTTTGCAGAGAGTTCTATCTAGAACTCTCTATGTAGGGTTCTTCAAAGAACCCCCTGTATATGGTTCTACAGAACCCTCTATGAAACGGTATGTTATTTATATTTCTGTGTAGCATCAAATTAATCAACCAATCAATGTACATGCAAAACCACAGTTATTTAAATTGTGAAAATCTCCCTGCAATAGAGCATGCTGGGAAATATTATATATGGTTCTATGTAGAACCCTTCTTGCCATCCAAAGAATCATCAAAGACCCCTTTCTTCCAAAAACAGTTCTTAGGATGTTAAAGGTTCTAGGTAGAACCCTTTGCCTTACTAAGAACCCTTGTCTTCCAAACAGTGTTCTTCTGATCAGTGGAGGTTCTAGACCCTTTCAACTGGGGGGGCCAAGCTGGGGCCAGTTGTACTGTTAGAGGGGCCAGTTACATTAGACGTTATTGTTGTCATATCGTTTTCTTCACTTCATTGCAGGCATTAGTAGGCAAAAGACCATGTCCCTCTAGTAAATGTGTGGGTTTAATTAGTGTTCCACGTTGCCACTGTCTAATAACGGATGTAAAAAAAGAACGATAGCAAAAATTAGTTATGCATAAAAAATTATTTCATACTCCACATTTAGGGGGGCCACAAGGGGGTCCAAAATTGTTGTCACAGGGGCACTGCCCCCCCGAAACGCCAGTGCTTCTGATCAAAACGGTTCTTGGTAGAACCCTATCCCTCCGCAAAAAAAACTTTTGGAACCCTTTTTTCTAAGAGTGTGTGTTAAATATACAGCAAACGAACATTCAATTCCAACTGAACAATGGATACATAGTGTTTGGAACCAAAACAATTGTAACACACATCTAACATCTATGAATAAAAAAATCTGAGGACAGTAATATTTGACACAGAAAAAACTCAAATGTGAGAAATTGGTGGATATAGTGTTTGGGAAATCTAATTCAATAAATGAATAGATCAATAAATGAATTAATAAATGAATCGATAAACATATTAACCAATCAATCCTGTACCTACCTCTGTTGCGGTTCCATTCATGAGCTTCCTGCAGGTATTTATTTCGGAACCTAACCATTTTCCCGTCCTCCCTGAAAAAGTCGTCTGTGCTGAAGGCTTTTCCAGACCCATACATCTCCACGATATCACTGTAGACAAAACACATACAGTTGAAGTCAGGTTACATACACCTTAGCCAAGTACATTTAAACTCAGTTTTTCACAATTCCTGACATTTAATCCTAGTAAAAATTCCCTGTTAGGATCTCCACTTTATTTTAAGAATGTGAAATGTCAGAATAATAGTAGAGAGAATGATTTATTTCAGCTTTTATTTATTTCATCACATTCCCAGTGGGTCAGAAGTTTACATACACTCAATTAGTATTTGGTAGCATTGCCTTCAAATTGTTTAACTTGGGTCAAACATTTCGGAAGCCTTCCACAAGCTTCCCACAATAAGTTGGGTGAATTTTGGCCCATTCCTCCTGACAGAGCTGGTGTAACTGAGTCAGGTTTGTAGGCCTCCTTGCTAGCACTCACTTTTTCGGGTTTTGCCGACAGATTTTCTATAGGATTGAGGTCAGGGCTTTGTGATGGCCACTCCAATACCTTGACACTGTTGTCCTTAAGCCATTTTGCCACCACTATGGAAGTATGCTTGCGGTCATTGTCCATTTGGAAGACCCATTTGTGACCAAGCTTTAACTTCCTGACTGGTGTCTTGAGATGTTGCTTCAATATATCCACATAATTTTCCGTCCTCATGATGCCATCTATTTTGTGATGTGCACCTGTCCCTCCTGCAGCAAAGCATCCCCACAACATGATGCTGCCACCTCCGTGCCTCACGATTGGGATGGTGTTCTTCGGCTTGCAAGCCTCCCCCTTTTTCCTCCAAACACAACAATGGTCATTATGGCCAAACAGTTATATTTTTGTTTCATCAGACCAGAGGACATTTCTCTAAAAAGCACGATCTTTGTCCCCATGTGCAGTTGCAAACCGTAGTCTGGCTTTTTTATGGTGGTTTTGGAGCAGTGGCTTCTTCCTTGCTGAGCGGCCTTTCAGGTTATGTCGATATAGGACTCCTTTTACTGTGGATATAGATACTTTTGTACCTGTTTCCTCCAGNGCAGTTCATTCCAGTCATTGGCAGCAGAGAACTGGAAGGAAAGTCGGCCAAAGAAGGAATTGGCTTTATGGGTGACCAGTGAGATATACCTGCTGGAGCGCGTGCTACGGGTGGATGCTGCTATGGTGACCAGTGAGCTGAGCTAAGGTGGGGCTTTACCTAGCAAAGACATGTAGATGACCTGGAGCCAGTGGGTTTGGCGACGAGTATGAAGCGAGGGCTAGCCAGTGTGTAAACGTACGACTTCAACTGTACACAGCTTGAAGTGTGTGTGTGTCTGTGTGTCTGTCTGTGTGTGTGTATTTGTGATGTGGGGGTGTGCAGTATCCCTATGTGGGGGTGTGCAGTTTCTATTGAACAAACGCAGGCATGTTTATCCCCGTTTAGTTTAAGAAACGTTTTTCAACAGAATCGGCGGAATGAATACACCACTGATCACGGGTAAACACAGTTCACTTTCGTAGCAGCCACGTTGTATTCCTTCTCGTACCTATGCGCTTTCCTCCTCTCACCTTTTCCCTTCATTTGTGGACTTCAATGCACAACACATCAGCTGTATGTGACCAGGTGAAAAAACCTTTAAAAGCAAAACCATGTCATAACCACTGCACACGGCCTACATCATTGTCCCCATATTAGCTAATGATGGCAGGCCCAACTGCCTGTAAAAACAGTCCAGTTCAAAGTGAATGATGACAGGCCCGTGATATCAATATGAACGTTTGCTTGAGAGTGTGTGTAAATTTACGCACAGCCTTGACTATGCGTCCGCACAATGCCAAGTGGTGGAATAAGGGAACTGCTTGTCAAGTTTAGAATGGGGAAAATATATGTTGAAAATGTGTTAAATTGTGAGAGATATAATACTTTTTCGATTTCATTCTACTTTTATTGTGAATTCATGATATGACATATATTGACAGGCTATATCATATAATTTGATCACATCAGTACATTTGTTATGATAATAATCCATATAAAGTACAGTAATTTGTTAAATTAAAGGTACGTGTGAAATACTACAAAAGACTGAGAAGATGGGAAATAAAATGAGATGGCTGATCTTGCTGTTTGAACA
The DNA here is from genome assembly GCA_003317085.1 of Hucho hucho. Classification (NCBI taxonomy): domain Eukaryota; kingdom Metazoa; phylum Chordata; class Actinopteri; order Salmoniformes; family Salmonidae; genus Hucho; species Hucho hucho. The sequence goes on from QNTS01004704.1 coordinate 10,400, forward strand.
TTTGCCACACAAACGCATGTTTTTATAGGTGGGATTTTTGCAGAAAGTACAGATTGGCTCATCAGATATTGTTTCCCAAAACCAATTTTACAGGATTTTTACAAAGATTTAAGACCTACATCCAAGTGCTATCCCCCCTCGGGTTTTTGGCAACGGGCACTTTTCAGCGGGATCTTGCCGATCTGTATCTCACAGTCCTCAATGAGCCACTGTTTTGGATGCAATCATCAGCAAAATGACGCTGCTGGATGTGGTGGCAAGGTGGCCAAGCGGAACTGTTACAGATTTTATGGTTATGACTAAATGTTTGTACATCTAAGAATATTCCATTCTGAAAATGTATGCAATAGAGAAAGGGTTATAAGACAGATGGTAGTCCAATTGATGTGTGTGTGTCTAGATATTAACTTTGTGTGCAGAAGTGCAACAAGCTGGTATGACTTCATTTAGGGAGTATCTGGGAGAACAAAGAATTCTTTGATTCTACCAGACACATGCGAGAGGCTCCTGTCCTTGAAGACAGGAGGGATAGTTAAAGAGCCGCCCAAGTTTGACTTATGTTGCAAAGATTGTGATAAGGAATGAATGGGTACTGTGGGAAGACACTATTTCTTGGAAAGGGTGTGGAAAATGGTGGGGCCTTTGTATGTTTTTGTATTTCAACATTGTACCATATAAGAGACTGTGTACACCTTTTAGAGCTCAGAGCTCTCCCATGAATAAACAATCTACATTTGACCATTATAGATTGGGCCTCTGTTTGTCTCATTTCAACCAGTATCTTACAAATACTCGGTAACAGACAGAGTTTGTTTAATTGAAGTTCAGTTTATGAACATTGAGAACAAAATTTCTATAACAGGAACACACTGCAGGAGGGAGCTGTTGAGGATGGATGGGTGTTGAGTGTTGCCTAGTCATTTGAAGTATATTTGCCATTGCTAAAGCAACTTAAATTGTCCTAATGGTCCTCTCTTTGTAGCTACGTTTTTATTTTTACTGGTAAAGACAAATAAAACATTTTGGTTGTACTCAACCTCTGACACTAGCACCACCTATTTCAGTCAAAAAATATATCATTATTGGTTTCTTTTTGGTTGTGCGGTTTTATTTCATTATGGCGTTGTATATTCCCCACGGGCTTTAAAGGGATGATTTGAAACATATATGGTTTATTAGGAGCGTTTCTAAATGCAAATAGCCAAGGTCATAAATGAGAACAATTTGTATTTATCAATAGTTATCTCCTACAGTGGTGGAAAAAGTACCCAATTGTCATGCTTGAATAAAAGTAAAGGTAACTTAACAGAACATGACTGATGTAAAAGTGAGTCACCCAGTAAAATAGTACTTGAGTAAAAGTCTAAAAGTATTTTTTTAAGTATTTAAATATACTTATCTATCAAAAGTAAATGTAATTCTAAAAAATACACTTTCATATCAAAATTAAAAATAAAAATAAATAATTTCAAATGTCTTATATTAGGCAAACCAGATGGCATGATTTTCTTGTTTTATAAATTTACGGATAACCAGGGGCACACTCCAACACTCAGACATAATTTACAAATGTATTTCTGTTTAGTAAGTCCGCCAAATCAGAGGCAGTAGTGATGACCAGGGATGTTCTCTTGATAAGTGTGTGAATTGGACCATTTTCCTGTCCTTTTAAGAATTCAAAATGTAACGAGTACTTTTGGGTGTCAGGGAGGTCAGTACAGGTGCATCAAACCTGGGACCGAGAGACTGAAAAACAGCTTCTATCTCAAGGCCATCATACTGTTAAACAGCCATCACTAACATTGAGCGGCTGCTGCCAACATACTGACTCAAATATCTAGCCACTTTAATAATTAATAGTTGGATGTAATAAATGTATCACTAGTCACTTTAAACAATGCCACTTTATATAATGATTACATACCCTACATTACTAATCTCATATGTATATACTGTACTCTATACCATCTACTGCATCTTGCCTATGCCGCACGGCCATCGCTCATCCATATATTTATATGTACATATTCTTATTCATCCCTTTACACGTGTGTGGATAAGGTAGTTGTTGTGAAATTGTTAGATTACTTGTTACTGCATGGTCAGAACCTGAAGCACAAGCATTTCGCTACACTCACATTAACATCTGCTAACCATGTGTATGTGACCAATACAATGTGATTTGATTTGGTCAATAGAACTAACAGCCTACAGACTAGATGATAGATGACTTTATTAGTCACATGGAATTGCAGGGTACAGTGAAAGGCTTAAACTCCAAGCTCCAAGCTCCAAGCTCCAACGGACTACCAAGAAATATATTGGTGAATTACAGTACCAGTCAAAAGTTTGGACACACCTACTCATTCAAGGGCTTTTCTTTATTTTTACTATTTTCTACATTGTAGAATAATAGTGAAGACATCAAAACTATGAAATAGCACATATGGAATCATGTAGTAACCCAAAAAAAGTTAAACAACTAAATATATTTTAGCTTTTAGATTCTTCAAAGTAGCCACCGTTTGCCTTGACGGCTCTGCACAATCTTGGCATTCTTTGGTCACTGGAGATGTATCATCAATGAATCATCAATGCTCAGGGTGGAGACCAACAGCCCATCTCAGGGTGGAGACCAACAGCCCATCTCAGGGTGGAGACCAACAGCCCATCTCAGGGTGGAGACCAACAGCCCATCTCAGTATTTCGACCATCTCATCATGGTCACTTATTTTTGCTGCAGCATAGCCTACGCAACAGTAATATAAAGACTGAATGCGCGTCTAATTTATACATCTCCATCTGGCTTTCGAGGTCACCTTATTTTTGTATTTTTTATTTCAGCTGCAGAGTTTTAAAACACTCCTATATCGTTGCTTTAAATCGGCGGACGAGTGAGCACTCTCTCGCAGTCTTTCTCTCTCTCCATCAACTCCATTCAAATTGCATCCAAAATAAATAATCCTGTTCAGTGTTGATATATAGGCCTATATATAGATGTCCTTACCTACCTCTTTCAGGTGATAAATTCAATGCCGTATTAGCCCTATATTTAGCTAATGAAGGATTGATTATGCGAATAAGCTTCTAATTTACAGCCTCTGTCTCTTGCGCAATACACACACAACTGTGCTCCGCTGGCCTCTCTCCTTCTCTCCTGGCCTCTCTCCTGGCCTCTCTCCTTCTCTGCTGGCCTCTCTCTGCTGGCCTCTCTCCTCTGCTGGCCTCTCTCCTTAAAAAAGGCTCGTTAGCTCTTGGAGTCCAATTTAGGAAAAGCTAGACTAGAATAGTTTGCTGGACATTCTTTTTTTAAGCATTTCTTATACCAATAGACTATTTGAAGAAGGATGAATGCAAGCTTCATTGTAATCAGAGGGCTGATATAAATACTATGCAAGCCAGTCTCTCTTGGCTAAGAGTTGAGGAGAGACTGACTGCATCCCTTCTTATTTTTATAAGAAACATTAATGTGTTGAAAATCCCAAATTGTTATCGTAGTCAACTTACACACAACTCTGACACACACACTTACCCCATCAGACTTGCCACCAGGGGTCTTTTCACAGTCCCCAAATCCAAAACAAATTCAAGAAAGCGTACAGTATTATATAGAGCAGTTATTGCAACGAACCTGGTTCCATCTAATATTGTTCAAATGAACAGCAAACCTGGTTTTAAAAAACAGATAAACAACCCCTCACAACGCCTCTCCACCTATTGGACCTAGATAGTTTCTGTGTATGTATTGATATGAAGGCTACATGTGTCACCTTGGTATGAAGGGATCGGGAGACAAGCGGTGGAATGCGTAATATGAGTTTTTATTTGCCCACATTACAGCGTGCCGTGTAAAGGCACGGGGACGAAAATAAAACAAACACGTATACACATACACAGGGTTGAAACCCAAAACAAAAGAGCAAGGAGTACCTGGAACAAATACAGACGCGACAGAATGATCAAAACACAGGACGAGGCCCGGAATCATGTGAGCAATCCAACATGGCACGAAAGCCAAAACACACAGCACAGGTACTCACATGCACCAACGGACATAGTACAATAATCGACAGCCCAATGGAGAACCAAATGGCACATATATACAAACACTAATCATTGGCAGTTGGTGCCAGGTGTGCGCAATGACAGTTCCGGAGGGATCCGTGACAACATGTGCCATTTTTAAATGTATGTAGTTCTGTCCTTGAGCTGTTCTTGTCTATTAATGTTCTGTATTATGTCATGTTTCATGTTTAGTATGGACCCCAGGAAGAGTAGCTGCTGCTTTTGCAACAGCTAATGGGGATCCTAATAAATATCTAAATACTCCAAAATACTAAGCTCTTGTTTGCTGAATGTTAAATACAGCATCCAATAGAACTCACAGGTAGTTTGAAAGAAGAGTGAACGCACAATGGCGGTAGGCTATAGCAGTTATTTATTCAGACCCATAACCATTTAATATTTGTGAAGAGAAGTGAAAGCCTTCTGCATCTAGTTATAGTCCTATATTATTCAAGCATGTCATCAGAATGATGAAGATAAGGACAACAAACCTTATTTCATTTAATTGTTGAAAGCAAGGAATGAATGAAGCAACACTAGAGAGAGAAAGAGGAGGTAGGCTAATAACAGGGGAAATATGATTTAAAAATAAATATATTCGCTAGCCTATACTTGTAACTTTGTAGGCCGCATGTGCTGCACCAGAATCGCATGTTCTCTCCCTGCTTTATCATGGTTTGAACGAGGTGTATAATTCCAGTCCCTATAATACAGTATAATACAATACAGTACAATAATGCAGTTTATACTAAAAAATATTAGCCTAGTGGAGCTTGTTTAATTTATTTACGCAAGAGACCATAGCTACATCTATGTGCTTTTATGTTTTGTTTCTGCCGTTCGGTAATGTGCAGTGGCCTTGATAAAGGCAATCATTTGGGCTTTTTTTTGGCTTGGGCTCATTAAATGTCTTTAACGTATGGCTCGTAAAATGTATTTAATCAGGCTCAGGTTGCTTCAGGATTGAATTTCCGATCAAAGCTCTAATCAAATCTAGACATATTTCTATATTTTATAATACTTTTTAATGACACTCCGGTTTTGACGGGAAATACCGGGTCACGCGGGAGAAAAGGGATTTATTTTCGGGATTTGTAAAATTCCAATATTCAACCCTCTAGCCATGTCCCATACTTACGTCCTAAATAGTTGGCCATTTGAGTATCCTAAAAAAAAAAAGTTTTATAGTAGGCTATGTGACATTTCGGACATGTTGTATACTTTAAATGCCAAGATGTCATACTAATTTCGTCTGATAGTCAGATATGGGAATACGCTATCGAAATTAACCAATAACACAAAAACAACGCAATTGCGCATGAAGCATTCTCAGTATGCCACAATAGAAGGTTTTATAGTAGCCTATGGGATTCTTCGAAAATCAAGTAAGCCAATGGTTTAATTGCAGGATGTTATACTAATTTCGGCTCTTCATCTGTATAGTAGAATTCGATGAACACTTTTCCACAATGCATTGGAAGAGGTGGGCTGCAAGTGATAGGCCCTAGTTCTCTTCAAGTAGCCAAACAACACAACTAGACTACTTAACTGGGAAGATGGCCGAAGCTTCTGCAGTGGGGTTTTAATGTAGTCCAAGGAGTTGTTTTCTCCTTGAAATTATAAGGAGTATTGTATTGTAGGCTACATCTTTGAAAACAGAGGTATATTTAATTTGATTTATTATTATTATTATTTTTTACAAATACAAGTCAAGTTGATCAATAGGCTACATCAGTACTGGTGTCTTAAGACAATTTCCCCCTCGGGGACAGTTCATCCTATCCTATATTTAAGAATCATTTACAGAAGCTATATCAATGTAGTCTGTGCTATAAGGTATAAACCAAAATATCCTGTACAAGTTTTACATTTGACCAAATCCGACAAGAATATGCTATTCAAGGATAGGATGGAGAACAATTCACAGTGCATATTTAAAACTATTTATTTTGATAACGGCAAATCTAATTGTTTATTTTAGCAATGGGTTTATTATCATAAAGAAAAACGTTTTAACCTCCTCATGCGATATAAAAAAAAAGTTGACCTTGCCCGAGATGTCTTCCCTGATCCTGGGAGTCCTCTGAGAATTATGATTTTCCTTGTCCTCTTTCTCCCCATTTTCAGTTGGTTCACCGTTGCAACTACTTTATAATAATCCTTATAACCAATTTATTACACCTTTCTGATGGTAACACCGTTGAGTGGTCGAGAGCTCCAACGTCTGTCTGTATGGTTAAGTCTTAGCCTACTGATCACCCGAATAGTTGCCTGCCGACCAAACGCAGGAAACTATGGGACTTTCCTGTCACGTCAGGCGTTGCACCAGCGATTCATTACATGATGATGATGTTGATGATGATGATGATTGACAGTTTTAGATGTACGAGGTTAAGGAATAACAGTATTTCAAAGGTTGATTTGTTTTTGGGAACAGATCATACCTCAAAAACGACATGTTAGGCTATATGTAGCATAAATGTTAAATAAATAAATGAGGACAGCCTAAACTCGAAGCTTTACACATTCATATAAGCCTTATTGTTAAAAACAAAACATTACAAGCCTATATATTTTTGCTACATAGCCTTTTTTTTTTTTACCTCAATGAATAAAATGTGATTTCATTTGAAGAGAGAGGTTTTCAGATGCTTTGGGGAGATGGGCAACGACTCTTTTAAACTGTAGTTTTAAAAAAGCAAAGAAAAATCAGTTGTTGAGTCTTCATCACTAGACGTTCCATTCCTCTTCGCTTCGCTCCCAGCGGTTTATGGTGTATAGCTGTCATAAAGTATTGTACTTCCCAGATGTTGTCAGTTTAAAAGCCCCAAACAGTCATTCTGATTCACGTGTAAAATAGCCTTTTGAGTAATTAAAATATCACCCATAATATTGGTTGTGGATAGAAATGCTCAAAAGTACTTTTTATCTCATGGCTAACTAACAGGAAGTTTGAAAAGACAGGCTGAGTGGGCCGGCAGCTTACACCACAACTATTCCGACCACTTCTTCTCCTTTCCCACATTTTATTACATTACAGCCTTATGCTAAAATCCATTACTTTATTTTTTTCCTTCATCAATCTACACACAATACCCAATAATGACAAAGCAAAAACACATATCTATATATATATATTTTTTTGCACATTTACTAAAAATAAACAACTGGAATTGAGCTCAGGTGCATCCTGTTTCCATTGATCATCCTTGAGATGTTTCTACAACTTGGTTGAAGTCCACCTGTGGTAAATTCAATTGATTGGACATGATTTGGAAAGGCACACACCGGTTGACAGTGCATGTCAGAGCAAAAACCAAGCCATGAGGTCGAAGGAATTGTCTGTAGAGCTCCGAGACAGGATTGTGTTGAGGCACAGATCTGGGGAAGGGTACCAAAAAATGTCTGCAGCACTGAAGGGCCCCGAGAACACAGTGGCCTCCATCATTCTTAAATTGAAGACATATGGAACCACCAAGACTACTACACAAATTGTGGCATGACTATGAAAATTACAGTATTGTCAATCAGGGTAGGATGGAGAAAAAGCTGCCGTTTTTTTTTAAAGGTCAGGAAGTTCTGACAGAAGAACAAACACAACAATCCAGCTGTGCTTTCTTCCTTAATTAGATATGATGTGAAATGATATTCATCCCACCATGTCACAATAGCAGGTTCAGTCAGCACCCTATTGCTCTTGCTACTGCATGGCAGGACACAACCATCCATGCTGTTATTGCTCTCCCCACTGTACAGCTGACAGGCCAAGAGCACAGTCCAAGTAGAAAACTATTATTGCTCTCCTCACTGTACAGCTGACAGGCCAAGAGCACAGTCCAAGTAGAAAACTATTATTGCTCTCCCCCACTGTACAGCTGACAGGCCAAGAGCACAGTCCAAGTAGAAAACTATTATTGCTCTCCCCCACTGTACAGCTGACAGGCCAAGAGCACAGTCCAAGTAGAAAACTATTATTGCTCTCCCCCACTGTTCAGCTGGCAGGCCAAGAGCACAGTCCAAGTAGAAAACTATTATTGCTCTCCTCACTGTACAGCTGACAGGCCAAGAGCACAGTCCAAGTAGAAAACTATTATTGCTCTCCCCACTGTACAGCTGACAGGCCAAGAGCACAGTCCAAGTAGAAAACTATTATTGCTCTCCCCACTGTACAGCTGACAGGCCAATTGGCATAGACATTACTCTTGTTGAATTTCCACGTGGGCGAGGATATTGGAAATTTAATCAAAGCCTGTTGGATGATAACTTGTTTTTAACCAGGACAGAAGAATTTATAAATGACTTTTTCCTGCATAACATAGGCACAGCAGATCCCCTTATTGTATGGGACACTTTTAAAAATGTGCCTTTAGAGGCCATGCAATTCAATACTCATCGTTTTTTTTTAAATAAGCTATTTAGGTAAAAAGACTCCATACTAACAAAGGAAATGGAAGCTCTATCAGAACAGATAGATAGCAATAAAAACTGTACCATAGACTCTCAGAATACGTAAACCAAAATAAATTGAGGAAATTATTGAAGAAAGATCCAGTGTAATATATTATAAAAATAAATCAAACTGGATGGAATATGGGGGGAAATGTATATATTTTTTTTTTTTCAATTTTCAACATAGAAATACTACCAAAAATAATTTACTGAAACTTGTCACCAATGACGGAGTCACCCATGATTCACCAAACAATATTTTGAAAGAGGAAGCAAAGTACTTTAAGCATAGGTTTTCATTTCAGTCTCCTCCTTCTCCACTAACCAAATTTAATTGTAAGGATTTTTTCACTATTAATAATGTAACATTAACAGACTCATGTGAAGGCAAAATTACATAGGAGGAACTTCTTGATTAAATTAAAGCCTTTAATTCCTGGAAAACTCAGGGGCGGGATGGCATACCAGTTGAGGTATACCAAACATTTGTTTATGCACTCAGAGGACCGTTATTAGCATGTTTTAACCACTCCTATAAAAATGGTAGATTATCAGATACTTAACAATAAGGTCTGATGTCATTATTACTGAAACAGGACCCAAGTGTAATATAAAGATCCAGTCCATTTAAAACAAAAAAATGGAGCCCCCTTAAACTTCAGTGTTGTAATGGAAACATTCTAGCAAAGTGCATGGCTCTTAGACTTAAAAAGGTATTGTCTTTTATTATGCATCATAAAAAGACAGGTTTTTTACACGGATGATACATTAGAGACTATATAATACAAGTACTGGAAACAAAAGAACACTATCAAAAATCTGGGAAACTAGGCCTGGAATTCAAAGCTGACATTGAAAAGGCTTTTGATAAAGTACGACTGGAGTTTATATATGTGCCTGGAATATTTACATTTTGGATAATCTCTTATAAAATGGGTTAAAGTTATGTATAGTAACCCTAGGTGTAAAAAAGTAAATAATGGCTACTTCTCAGAAAGTTTTAAAATGTCAAGAGGAGTTAAACAAGGTCGTCCACTATCGGCATATCAATTTATTATGGCCATTAAAATGTTAGCTATTAAAATCAGATCCAACAATAATATCAAGGGGTTAGTTTATCCAGGACTGAAAAACAAAGGTGTCATTGTATGCTGATGATTCATGTTTTCTTTTAAATCCACAATTTGGATCCCTTCACAGCCTCATAGATGATCTACATACTTGTTCCAACCTCTCTGGATTACAATCAAATTATGATACGTTTACTATATTTCGTATTGGATCACAAAATGTTGTAATTTTTACATTACCGTGTAGTTTACCAATAAAATGGTCTGACGGTGAAGTGGACATCCTCGGTATTCGTATCCCGAAAGAAAGAAATTATCTCATTACAATACATTTTAACAGAAAGTTAGCAAAAATAGATAAGATTTTGCTACAGTGGAAAGGTAAATACCTGTGTATTTGTGGAAAAATCATCCTGATTAACTCTTTAGTCATATCCCAGTTTACCTATTTTCTTATGGCCTTGCCTACACCTAGCAACATTGCATTTTATTTGGAATGGCAAGCCAGACAAAATTATACAGGCCTATTTATATAATGAATATGAATTCGGAGGGCAGAAGTTATTTCATATTAAAGCATTAGACCTCTCACTAAAGTCTTCAGTCATACAAAAGTTATACTTAAATCCAAACTGGTTCTCTAGCAGATTAGTAAGAATGTCTCACCCCATGTACAAGAATTGCCCATTTCCCTTCATTCAGATTACAAACTCTCACTTTTGGTTATTTGAAAATGAAATAATCTCCAAAATATAGCTATTTTTAAAACAAACCATAGAAAATGATTTGCAATTTCAGTTTAATTCACCAGAAAAGACAAAACAAATAGTACAACAAATATTATGGTTAAACTCAAATATACTAATTAATTATTTTTTTTAACTTTGGAGAGAAAAAATGTAAACTGTATGATCTTTCTTAATGATATCATAAATAGGACTGGTGGAGTTATGTGACACATGCAGCTAAAATATATGGAAATGTCTGCTCTACTCAAATCTACAGTACAACCAACTAATTGCAGCATTGCCACATAAATGGAAGAGGCAAGTGAAAGGGGGAGAAAGTGAGGAACTTGTCTGTCGGCCCTGCATTAAAGACCAAAATTGGTTCAAGAAAATTGTGATAAATAAAAAAGTATACCAGTTTCATTTAAGGACCAAAACATTGACAGCTGTGCCATATAGATTTTAAAAAAGTTAGGAAGAGATTTTCTATGTACCGATTCCATGGCACATGGATACACAAAACGACACTGGATTCAAAACCTAGTGTTTTTTTATTAACATTTTTATTTTACAAAATTCTTGCAATCAATAGAATGTTATATATATACTACCATTCTAGCTCTGCAGATTTGGCTGTGAAGAGAACAAATGATTTGTTTTGGTACTGTCCATATCTAGCTTGTCTTTGGTTACAGGTCCAATGGCTGAAGAATTGCAACATTTACCTGGAGTTAACTCTGTAAATAGCACTGCTGGGTGATTTAAAAAGTCATGGTCAATCGATTAATAATATAATAATACTCTTACCAAAAAATATTATCTTTAATTTACAATATGTTCTGTAGAATCTATGAGAATAGAAAGTTTCAAACCTTTTGTGAAACATCGCAGCACAGTTGAAAAATATATGGCAGATAGAAATCAAAACTAGCTCATGTTCAGAGATAGACTGTAGGGGTTGAGTGGAGCTGAAGGATGGGACTAAAAACAAACAAAAGATAGTAATTGCAAAATATACTGTGTCCGTAGAATGTATATAGTATGTTTAAGCTGGAAGTAGAAGACTATGTCTTGTTGTCCATTAGTTTACTCAAATTAGGGGAGGGTGTCACGCCTACTAATGTTCCCTCCCTCCAGCGCTCAACGTCACAGGTAAAATAACCACCTGTCCTGGCAACCCACATTGCGCACACCTGGTAACCATCATCACGCACACTTGCTCCCCTATCATTACGCACACCTGGACTTCATTACTACCCTGATTACTCTCCCTTCATACAGCCCTCAGTAGCCTCAGTCACCACCTGGACTTCATCACTACCCTGATTACTCTCCCTTCATACAGCCCTCAGTTGCCTCAGTCACCACCTGGACTTCATCACTACCCTGATTACTCTCCTTTCATACAGCCCTCAGTAGCCTCAGTCACCACCTGGACTTCATCACTACCCTGATTACTCTCCCTTCATACAGCCCTCAGTAGCCTCAGTCACCACCTGGACTTCAGCACTACCCTGATTACTCTCCATTCATACAGCCCTCAGTAGCCTCAGTCACTACCTGGACTTCATCCCCACCCTAATTACTCTCCCTTCATACAGCCCTCAGTAGCCTCAGTTACCACCTGGACTTCATCACCACCCTGATT
>QNTS01004704.1:23585-36799 GCA_003317085.1 Hucho hucho
AATGAACCCAATCAATAAAACTGCACTGTATTACAATGCCTTGTACTCTTGGCTGTAACCTCATGGTTGTAACCTCGTGGTTGTAACCTCATGACATTTATTTGTCCACAATATGTTTCAGGGGATTTTAACTTTAGATTAAACGTGGATAGTTTTGATTTGTTCTCTTTAGAAGAATTATAGACTTACAGTGGACCAGCCTCATAGAACAATCACATAGAGGATTTTACAATGAGCACCCTCTAGTAGGAACAGGTGTTATGGAGCCACTCAAAAACAATGACAGCACAGTGAAACCAAGAGCCAGAAAAATGGCACAGGTGGCATTCAGCCTATAAGCACACCACTCTGTGTTGTGGCTTGACTCTATCATATGCAAAATGGTCTGATTCTGAAGCAATCCAGAGCTGACATAACGATAAAGTGGGGGTTCCCTGTGATGTGTGTGTGTGTACTTTAATGCATGAGTTCCCCAGTTTCACTACAGTCCATTGGCTCCTGTCTGCGTCAGGCCATATCGGGGGAAGAGGGGGAGGGTGCGTACTTCTCCTCTCTCCTGCTCTGGGAGAAAACAATAAGAATGTGACTTAAAAATTAATTCCCTCTTGATTTACTCTTTCCTGTGACTGTTGTCAGGTCTTTCAGCAAAAGGGGGCAGGGATAGAGGGAGGGTATGGATTATTTCTCTCCTTCTAGTGGTGTGGGGGCTGTGCTTTGGCAAAGTGGGTGGGGTTATACCCTGCCTGTTTGGCCCTGTCCGGGGGTATCATCGGACGGGGCCAGAGTGTCTCCCGACCCCTCCTGTCTCAGCCTCCAGTATTTATGCTGCAATAGTTTATGTGTCGGGGGGCTAGGGTCAGTCTGTTATATCTGGAGTATTTCTCCTGTCTAATGCGGTGTCCTGTGTGAATTTAAGTATGCTCTCTCTAATTCTCTCTCTTTCTTTCTTACTCTTTCTTTTTTTCTCTCTCTCGGAGGACCTGAGCCCTAGGACCATGCCTCAGGACTACCTGGCCTGATGACTCCTTGCTGTCCCCAGTCCACCTGGTTGTGCTGCTGCTCCAGTTTCAACTGTTCTGCCTGCGGCTATGGAACCCTGACCTGTTCACCCTTACGTGCTACCTGTCCCAGACCTGCTGTTTTCAACTCTCTAGAGACAGCAGGAGCGGTAGAGATACTCTGAATGATCGGCTATGAAAAGCCAACTGACAGTTACTCCTGAGGTGCTGACCTGTTGCACCCTCTACAACCACTGTGATTATTATTATTTGACCCTGCTAGTCATCTATGAACATTTGAACATCTTGGCCATGTTCTGTTATAATCTCCACCCGGTACAGCCAGAAGAGGACTGGAAACCCCTCATAGCCTGGTTCCTCTCTAGGTTTCTTCCTAGGTTCTGGCCTTTCTAGGGAGTTTTTCCTAGCCACCGTGCTTCTAACCCCTGCATTGCTTGCTGTTTGGGGTTATAGGCTGGGTTTCTGTACAGCACTTTGTGACATCAGCTGATGTAAGAAGGGCTTTATAAATAAATTGGAATGATTGATTCTGAACAAATAGCTTTGTACAGTTGATAGTTATGACCAGAGAAGTTAGGTATCGGGTCCCTGAGTCTAACCAGGTAGGCTAGTTGAGAACAAGTTCTCATTTACAACTGTGACCTGGCCAAGATAAAGCAAAGCAGTGCGACACAAACAAACAACACAGAGTTACACATGGAATAAACAAACATACAGTCAATAATACAATAGAAAAGTTCTATATACAGTGTGTGCAAATGAGGTAATAATAAATAGGCCATAGTGGCAAAGTAATTACAATATAGCAATTAAACACTGAAGTGATAGATGAATGTGCAAGTAGAGATACCGGGGTGCAAAGGAGAAAAATAAATAAATAACAGTATGGGGATGAGGTAGTTGGATGGGCTATTTACAGATGGGCTATGTACAGGTGCAGTGATCTGTGAGCTGCTCTGACAGCTGGTGCTTAAAGTTAGTGAGGGAGATATGAGTCTTCCCCTTCAGTGATTTTTGCAGTTCGCAGATCCTCTCAAGCCTTTCATTTCCACATCCACTCTGACATTAAAAACATCAGGACAGCCCACAACATTCTCATCTCTCAGAACCTTCCAGTCTCTGCCTCATTTCACAGAAACCATCTACCTCACGTACCGAATCCTACCCAACCAGTCAAAAGAGGATTGGCTCCCCAGCTGAGTCTGGTTCCTCTCAAGGTTTTGTTGTGGTAATTATTCAAATCAAAGGAGAGACTTTCAGACAGACTAGCATGTCACACAGACACGACTCACAGAATGGAATGTTGTCATTGTAAATCGACTGTCAGCATTAAACCTCAGAAGCTCCTCTCAGAAAAACAGACAGTGTGAATGTACTAATATAGGAACATATCGTAATATAATAGTCGTGATTAATATAATGTTGTAATTCTACCACAGTTTTCTTCTTTCAAGGGAGTTTTTTCCTTGCCACCGTCACTTCTGCTTGCTCTCCTGGGGTCTAAGATTGAGTCACTCCGTGGGCATCTCATCCATATGCCTGTACAGACGTAGGATCTTAATTTGAGCCAGTTTGCTAAAGCAGGAAAATAATCCTGCAACAACTGTAAATGTGAATTATTATGTGAATTATAATTAATGTAAATTTTTTGTAGGGGTTGATACATTTTACGTTAGGGCAAATTAGGTCTGAAATTTTACAGTGGAAATTACAAACGTTAGAAGCCTTTTAAAACCTTGAATACACTACACGTTTGCATGTCCTTCTGTGCAGGAAAATTCTCATCAATAAATGAGTGATAAAATTAAGATCTTACATCTGTACTACCTCAACTATATTGCCAACCATTCAGCACCTGGAGTCCAGAACAGCTCACTTCCTCTCCAGGGTCCGACTAACCTGAAGTTCTCTTTTTGGGGATTGCCATCACCACAGTAGCCTAACTATTATAGCCTGGCGAGGATGTCTACCTGAGACTCTAAGCCAAACTTTACAGAGTCCACCCCCTGGATCCTTAATCTGCAGCTTTCGGCTTCATCCGGTCCATTCTGATTCCCCTTCAGAATCCTCATTCTCACTACCATTCCATTTCCTCAATAAATATTCTAAACCCATTTCAATGTCTGGTCCTCCAACTTGTGAAATTGTAGTAACATTAATGTTACAGATGGAAGATATTTGCCAATGTAGGTAACGTAGCAGTAGCTAACACTTTCTTGCTCATTGTGTAAGGTTAGTCAGTGGAGGATAAAAATACCTGTATGCTATGGATGTGTAGCTATGTAGCCGATCTGTGTATAGACCCTAAAACATTTGCTAGAAATATTAGTTCGGAACAGTGGTGGAATGAAAGTCCTATGGAATGAACTATGGAATGAAAGTCCGGCTTCAGTACTACTACACATTGAACCACAGCCAGAGGATGGCTACATTACTACTGTAAATTGACCCACAGCAGAGGATGGCTACATTACTACTCCACATTGAACCACAGCAGATGATGGCTACATTACTACTCCACATTCAACCACAGCCAGAGGATGGCTACATTACTACTCCACATTGAACCACAGCCAGAGGATGGCTACATTACTACTCCACATTGAACCACCGCTTGAGGATGGATACATTACTACTCCACATTCAACCACAGCCAGAGGATGGCTACATTACTACTCCACATTGAACCACAGCCAGAGGATGGCTACATTACTACTCCACATTGAACCACAGCCAGAGGATGGGTACATTACTACTGTACATTGAACCACTGCCAGAGGATGGCTACATTACTACTCCACATTGAACCACAGCCAGAGGATGGGTACATTACTACTGTACATTGAATCACATCCAGAGGATGGATACATTACTACCCCACATTGAACCACAGCCAGAGGATGGCTACATTAGTACTCCACATTGAATCACAGCCAGAGGATGGATACATAAACTCAGCAAAAAAACAAACGTCCCTTTTTCAGGACCCTGTCTTTCAAAGATAATTCGTAAAAATCCTAATACCTTCACAGATCTTCATTGTAAAGGGTTTAAACACTGTTTCCCATGAATATGCACCTGTGGAACGGTCGTTAAGACACTAACAGCTTACAGACGGTAGCCAATTAAGGTCACAGTTATGAAATCTTAGAACACTAAATAGTTATTTTTACTTTCTCTGAAAAACACCAAAAGAAAGATGCCCAGGGTCCCTGCTCATCTGCGTGAACGTGCCTTATGCATTTTGCAAGGAGGCATGAGGACTGCAGATGTGGCCAGGGCAATAAATTGCATTGTCCGTACTGAACGGACAGCTGATCGTCCACGCAGTAGCAGACCACGTGTAACAACACCTGCACAGGATCGGTACATCCGAAAATCACACCTGCGGGACAGGTACAGGATAGTAACAACAACTGCCAGAGTTACACCAGGAACGCACAATCCCTCCATCAGTGCTTAGACATTCCGCAATAGGCTGAGAGAGGCTGGACTGAAGGCTTGTAGGCCTGTTGTAAGAAAGGTCCTCACCAGACATCACCGGCAACAACGTCGCCTATCGGCAACAAACCCACCGTCGCTGGACCAGACAGGACTGGCAAAAAGTTATATTCACTGACGAGTCGCGGTTTTGTCTCCCCAGGGGTGATGGTCGGATTCGCGTTTATCGTCGAAGGAATGAGCGTTACATCGAGGCCTGTACTCTGGAGAGGGATCGATTTGGAGGTGGAGGGTCTGTCATGGTCTGGGGCGGTGTGTCACAGCATCATCGGACTGAGCTTGTTGTCAGACAATCTCAACGCTACAGGGAAGTTATCCTCCTCCCTCATGTGGTACCCTTCCTGCAGGCTAATCCTGACATTGACCCCCCCTTTGTTCAAGGACACATTATTCAATTTATGTTAGTCACATGTCTGTGGAACTTGTTCAGTTTATGTCTAAGTTGTTGAGTCTTATTCTCATACAAATATTTACACATGTTAAGTTTGATGAAAATAAACGCAGTTGACAGTGAGAGGACGTGTCTTTTTTTTCTGAGTATATATGGAGCCTTTCACATTGTTACAACATTTGAGAGGTGATGCGGTACGGTGGCCAATTTGGCCTCTGCATGCCTCTGGAGCCTCAAGCATCCTGCACTGTAAAACAAATCCAGTTGGTAAGTTACTGTAAAAAGGTAGAGTATGTTAGTGTTGCACTTCTGTACTTTTTTTACATAAAAAAAACAGTTCAGTAATATAATTATTTTTATGTTCGGTACTTCTGTCAAATGTGTCTCACGTGATTGAGAGGATCAAGTCTGTATCAGCACAGCCCCTTTACAGCGCGAAGAGAAAAGTGCCTTCTCCACATACTCATTCATTGCTAGAACTGACTGGGCTGCATTGTTATCACCCCACTCATGCTGCACAGAAATTAACACACTTTAATAATACAACACGGCATGTAGAAATGTTGAAACTGTTTATTACTGTTCGCAAAACAATGTCCGTAAAGGCTAGAATACTTTTACAATGCCAAACGACACCTGTCGCTTCCAGCTTTAATTGTTGGCTAACATTATTTGCTAGCTTACAGCTCAATTCACTACCCTAGTACTTTGTTTGCAAACCATAATGCAAAATATCCTGATTTCAAAGCTGATTGTCACCCAAAACTTTATTAATATTTCGTCTCCCTAACCGACTGATTTTGTCAACTACTTTAATGATTTTTTCATNTATTATTCTACAATGTAGAAAATAGTACAAATAAAGAAAAAACGACTGGAATGAGTAGGTGTCCAAACTTTTGACTAGTACTGTATATTTACAACACAATATCTATGGGGGATTGGAAATTATGCAGACAATTACATTGATAGAAGCCACTATCTATCTGCAGTATTAAAGCTGATATACCCCCTTAAAAAATATGATAAAATAAAAAAGTGTTTACATGATCCCTCAGGAAATTAACCCACGATCTCAACACAATACATATTTTGACAAAACACTTGGGATAATGCAGGTTCCCAAAATGTTGGGTTAATTAGCTTACTTTGCCCTCTTTGTCTTTCCAACTCCTGGCAAACCTCGAAGGATGATCAGTTTCTTCCTGCAGTGACTTTGTCTCCCTCTCGCCATTTCTCTTTTACTTCAGACTGCTACACCACCAACTACAGTACACAACACATTGGCAGCTGTACTCTGTTTCGAATACACGCCCTCCCGCCCAAGAACTGAAACCAACAAAATAAGTGAAACCAAACCCCCATAACCGTTCTGGATATACATCAGTCTAATGTCAACGCTGCTTACACGCAAGTAAATATTATATAGCCCTGTCTGTATTTCGTAAGATTAGGTGCCATAAAATAGCTACTTGTCATTTTAATCAAATTATTTCAGACCAGTGCAGATTAAGGAAAGGAAACAGAAGGAGGGGAAGCTTCTTGAGACTAATGAAATGTTGCCATAGTTCACTAGTGATGGGTATTCCGATTATTTTCGGTTACCTGGCTCATTTGGCTCCGTTCACGTAAAAGAGCCGGCTCATTTGGCTCCCAAACGGCTCTTCGTTCAAAATGCTTAAACATCGACATAGAACCATGACAAATTGCAAATCTCCCAAGTAAATCCCAAATAGGTAGGCTACTATTATGTCATAGTAAAATGCGAGTACATTTTTACCTGGCCAAGTTATTAAATGGCCTGCAATTATTTTTTATTTTTTTTACTCACTGAAACAAATTCGCGTGGACCAGATTATTTATTGTTGTTTCTGCAGTGAGTACTCACCCTCTTCAGATAATGATTTGCTTTACGTATCTGCAGAAAAACCTTGTTTTGAGCTCAAAAAGCTGTAGTAGCAGTATACAAATCGGGGAGCCAAATGAATGAACGGCTCTTTCACTGATGGGATTCGGCTCCCGACGTTCACCAAAAAGATCCTTCAAAAAAGAGCCGTTCGTTCACAAACGACCCATCACTAGCGTTCATGGTCTGAGTTTTTTTATGTTAGTCACATGTCTGTGGAACTTGTTCAGTTTATGTCTAAGTTGTTGAGTCTTATTCTCATACAAATATTTACACATGTTAAGTTTGATGAAAATAAACGCAGTTGACAGTGAGAGGACGTGTCTTTTTTTTCTGAGTATATATGGAGCCTTTCACATTGTTACAACATTTGAGAGGTGATGCGGTACGGTGGCCAATTTGGCCTCTGCATGCCTCTGGAGCCTCAAGCATCCTGCACTGTAAAACAAATCCAGTTGGTAAGTTACTGTAAAAAGGTAGAGTATGTTAGTGTTGCACTTCTGTACTTTTTTTACATAAAAAAAACAGTTCAGTAATATAATTATTTTTATGTTCGGTACTTCTGTCAAATGTGTCTCACGTGATTGAGAGGATCAAGTCTGTATCAGCACAGCCCCTTTACAGCGCGAAGAGAAAAGTGCCTTCTCCACATACTCATTCATTGCTAGAACTGACTGGGCTGCATTGTTATCACCCCACTCATGCTGCACAGAAATTAACACACTTTAATAATACAACACGGCATGTAGAAATGTTGAAACTGTTTATTACTGTTCGCAAAACAATGTCCGTAAAGGCTAGAATACTTTTACAATGCCAAACGACACCTGTCGCTTCCAGCTTTAATTGTTGGCTAACATTATTTGCTAGCTTACAGCTCAATTCACTACCCTAGTACTTTGTTTGCAAACCATAATGCAAAATATCCTGATTTCAAAGCTGATTGTCACCCAAAACTTTATTAATATTTCGTCTCCCTAACCGACTGATTTTGTCAACTACTTTAATGATTTTTTCATTGGCAAACTCAGACATGACATGGCAGCATGTTACTGAGGATAATAGGAGGACGATATTGCCACTCCTATTTGCCATCTCTTCAATTTAAGCCTACTAGAAAGTGTGTGCCCTCAGGCCTGGAGGAAAGCTAAAGTCATTACGCTTCCGAAGAATAATAAAGCCCCCTTTACTGGCTCAAATAGCTGACCAATCAGCCGGTTACCAACCTTTAGTAAAGTTTTGAAAAAAATGGTGTTTGACCAGATACAATGCTATTTTAAAGTAAACAAATTGACAACAAACTTTCATCATGCTTATAGGGAAGGACATTATGTGTATGTTTTTAAGTACTGTATAGGCTACTGTAGCCTGGTCCCAGATCAGTTTGTGCTCTTGCCAACTCCTATAGTTCTATGGTCACGCAGATGACAATAGCAGTTGGCGAGACAGCAACAGATGGGACCAGGCTATGTAAACATTTTGGTCAGTGCTTAGAGTCAGTGCAAAAAAGACAAGTACAATTTTGGTATTTGGTATTTTATTAGGATCCCCATTAGCTGTTGCAAAAGCAGCAGCTACTCTTCCTGGGGTCCATACTAAACATGAAACATAATACAGAATGACATAATACAGAACCTCATTAGACAAGAACAGCTCAAGGACAGAACTACATACATTTTTTAAAGGCACACGTAGCCTACATATCAATGCATACACACAAACTATCTAGGGGAGAGGCGTTGTGCCGCGAGTTGTTGCTTTATCTGTTTTTTGAAACCAGGTTTGCTGTTTCTTTGAGCAATATGAGATGGAAGGAAGTTCCATGCAATAAGGGCTCTATATAATACTGTACATTTTTTAAAATTTGTTCTGGATTTGGGGACTTTGGGGGGAGAAGACCAGCATGTCTTCATCACTGGACGTTCCATTTCTCTTTGCTTCTCTCCCAGCGGTATATGGAGTAGCTGTCGTGAAGTACATGCCAGATGTTGTAAGCTTCTTCCCAGCGAGCTTGAAAGTACCTGAACTTACGCTTGGGGATCTTATGCTTACACCGTCTATAGGGACATAACACAGCTTTGTATCATTGAATTGATAACCAATGTATAATTTATAGGTAATTAATAACAATCTATTGATGGCTTTAAAACTGGTAAACAAGTATACAATCCTACCCCAATGCACATGTACTGTGTGTACACTGTGAGAATGTAGGCTGCTAATGAAGAGGTTGTTTCTGACCTGTACAGCTTGTTGATGGAGATACAGTTCTGAGGATCGCCTTTAGGCAGCTCCATCATAGTGATGTCATAGTCACCCTGTCGCATCCCCTGAGAAGGAATACTTTATTTTGATATGAATCTGTTTAATCTGTCCTTTTGTCTGTCAGAAGACCAATTGGGATATTAATAACATTGTAAAAAGTTGTATAAAGTGTCAGATTATCAACAATATGTCTAACCAAGAGGAAACTATCTGACTCCGCCTCTAGCACCACCTAGTAGGAAGTCATCTGGAAACCAGCTTCAACCAGTCTTGTAGTTAGTCGATGCTGTTTAGGTTCTCAAGTACAAAGGATGTGACAATGACTAGAAAATAAGAGTTTAACATTAAAATGTCTTTGCAATGCCTGGTAGCTGGGACTAACTAAACTAGAAATCATGCGCATATCAAACACACACACACACACACACACACACACACACAGGTCCTCACCATGTGGATATAGGGCCACAACTCCCAAAGAGAAATGTTTGTGTTGTCAACGATGATCGGATCCACACCTCTGTTCAAGGCTTTAAAAACTGTCAAAACAAGCCAGAGTACCAGTACGTTAAAGAAGAACAAACTATGTGTGTGTAAGGACAATATAAGCAGATTGTTTCTGCCCCCGCCCCCAGCCACCCGATACACACCATCCTCTCTATTCCGCCGATGGTTGTGTTGAAAGTATTTCCTGGTGTAGTTGGACCTTTTATGGTACCTGTCAGTGGAGAAAATTCTTCCTTCCACTTCAGGTCTTGCATATTTAACATAGAGTCTTCTGGAAAACAGAAGAAAATCATATCATTATATATTTATATATTTCAAATAAAGTGTTTATGTCTATTTAAAATTACAACCAACTGATTGCATCAACACTGGAAAAATGGAGGAGGCAAGTGGAAAGGGCGGGAGGTATCCTAGTGGTTAGAGTGTAGAGGCGGCAGGTAGCCTAGTGGTTAGAGTTTTGGGCCGAAAGGTTGCTAGATCGAATCCCCGAGCTGACAATGTAAATATCTGTCGTTCTGCCTCTGACTTGCCTAGTTAAATTAAGGTAAAAAAAGGGGAGAAGGTAAGGAACTTGTCTGTCAACTGCATTAAAGACCAAACTTGGCTAAAGAAAATTGTGATAAATAAAAAAGTTTAATTTAAGGACCAAAAAATTGACAGCTGCACCATACAGGTTGCAAAAAAGTTGATAGGAGATTTTCAATATACCGATTCCATGGCACATGGTTTAAGCTCCTGAGTGGCGCAGCGGTCTAAGGCACTGCATCACAGTTCTAGAGGCATCACTACAGACCTGGGTCAAACCTGGGCTGTATCAAAACTGGCTGTGATCGGGAGTCGTCTGGGTTAGGGGAGGGTTTGGTCAAGGGGGCTTTACAAGTAGGCCATCATTGTAAATAAGAATTTGTTCTTAACTGACCTGCCTAGCTAAATAAAAATTTACTGATACACAAAACGGTGCCGGATTCAAAACGTAGAGTTTTTCCATTTAAAAGATTATACAAAATTCTTATAAACATCAGTATGTTATATATATGGGAAATACAACCATCCCAGCTCTATAGATTTTGCTGCGAAGAGACAGAATCAATAGATCAGTTATTTTGGTACTGCCTATATGTAGCTTATTTTTTATCTCAGGTTCAGAAATGGCTGAAAAAATTCCACTCAAAATCTGCAAATAGCACTGCTGGATAATTTGATAATAACCATCTCAATTGGGTTGAGGTCGGGTGATTGTGGAGGCCAGGTCATCTGATGCAGCACTCCATCACTCTCCTTCTTGGTCAAATAGCCCTTACACAGCCTAGAGGTGTGTTGGGTCATTGTCCAGTTGAAAAACAAATGATAATCCACTAAGCGCAAACCAGATGGGATGGCGTATCGCTGCAGAATGCTGTGGTAGCCATGCTGGTTAAGTGTGCCTTGAATTCTAAATAAATCACTGACAGTGTCACTAGCAAAGCACCCCCCAACAATCACATCTCCTCCTCCATGCTTCACGATGGGAACCACACATGCAGAGATCATCTGTTCATCTACTCTGTGTCTCACAAAGACATGGCGGTTGGAACCAAAAATCTCAAATTTGGACTCATCAGACCAAAGGACAGATTTCCACTGGTCTAATGTCCATTTCTCATGTTTCTTGGCCAAGGCATGTCTCTTCTTCTTATTGGTGTCCTTTAGTAGTGGTTTCTCTGCAGCAATTCAACCATGAAGGCCTGATTCACGCAGTCTCCACTGAACAGTTGATGTTGAAATGTGTCTGTTACTTGGACTCTGTGAAACATTTACTTGGGCTGCAATCTGAGGTGCAGTTAACTCTAATGAACTTATCCTCTGCAGCAGAGGTAACTCTGGGTCTTCCTTTCCTGTAGCGGTCCTCATGAGAGCCAGTTTCATCATAGCGCTTGATGGTTTTTGCGACTGCACTTGAAGAAGTTTTTCCAGATTGACTGACCCTCATGTCTTAAAGTAATGATGGACTGTCGTTTCTCTTTGCTTATTTGAGCTGTTCTTGCCATAATATGGACTTGGTCTTTTACCAAATAGGGCAATATTTTGTATACCACCCCTACCTTGTCACAACACAACTGATTTTCTCAAACGCATTAAGAACGAAAGAAATTCCACAAATGAACTCTTAACAAGGCACACCTGTAAATTGAAATGCATTCCAGGTGACAACCTCATGAAGCTGGTTGAGAGAATGCCAAGAGTGTGCAAAGCTGTCATCAAGGCAAAGGGTAGCTACTTTGAAGAATCTCAAATATAAAATACATTAAGATTTGTCACTTGTTTGGTTACTACATGATTCCATATGTGTTATTTTATAGTTTTGATATCTTCGCTATTATTCTACAATGTAGAAAATAGTACAAATAAAGAAAAAACGACTGGAATGAGTAGGTGTCCAAACTTTTGACTAGTACTGTATATTTACAACACAATATCTATGGGGGATTGGAAATTATGCAGACAATTACATTGATAGAAGCCACTATCTATCTGCAGTATTAAAGCTGATATACCCCCTTAAAAAATATGATAAAATAAAAAAGTGTTTACATGATCCCTCAGGAAATTAACCCACGATCTCAACACAATACATATTTTGACAAAACACTTGGGATAATGCAGGTTCCCAAAATGTTGGGTTAATTAGCTTACTTTGCCCTCTTTGTCTTTCCAACTCCTGGCAAACCTCGAAGGATGATCAGTTTCTTCCTGCAGTGACTTTGTCTCCCTCTCGCCATTTCTCTTTTACTTCAGACTGCTACACCACCAACTACAGTACACAACACATTGGCAGCTGTACTCTGTTTCGAATACACGCCCTCCCGCCCAAGAACTGAAACCAACAAAATAAGTGAAACCAAACCCCCATAACCGTTCTGGATATACATCAGTCTAATGTCAACGCTGCTTACACGCAAGTAAATATTATATAGCCCTGTCTGTATTTCGTAAGATTAGGTGCCATAAAATAGCTACTTGTCATTTTAATCAAATTATTTCAGACCAGTGCAGATTAAGGAAAGGAAACAGAAGGAGGGGAAGCTTCTTGAGACTAATGAAATGTTGCCATAGTTCACTAGTGATGGGTATTCCGATTATTTTCGGTTACCTGGCTCATTTGGCTCCGTTCACGTAAAAGAGCCGGCTCATTTGGCTCCCAAACGGCTCTTCGTTCAAAATGCTTAAACATCGACATAGAACCATGACAAATTGCAAATCTCCCAAGTAAATCCCAAATAGGTAGGCTACTATTATGTCATAGTAAAATGCGAGTACATTTTTACCTGGCCAAGTTATTAAATGGCCTGCAATTATTTTTTATTTTTTTTACTCACTGAAACAAATTCGCGTGGACCAGATTATTTATTGTTGTTTCTGCAGTGAGTACTCACCCTCTTCAGATAATGATTTGCTTTACGTATCTGCAGAAAAACCTTGTTTTGAGCTCAAAAAGCTGTAGTAGCAGTATACAAATCGGGGAGCCAAATGAATGAACGGCTCTTTCACTGATGGGATTCGGCTCCCGACGTTCACCAAAAAGATCCTTCAAAAAAGAGCCGTTCGTTCACAAACGACCCATCACTAGCGTTCATGGTCTGAGTTT